>RJWT010021639.1:0-17493 GCA_004365215.1 Cuniculus paca | reverse complement strand
TTTGTCTCAGCAATGAGAGAAAAGTAACCAAGACAACTTTCAACATAACAGACACTTACTACATGTTTCATAAAACATTGTTTTAGTGAAAGAGATTATTTTAGTGAAAAATTATTTTATTTCTTTGTTAGAATTTATAATGTAGGTATGTTAACCCTTCCTAAATTTATTTTTAGAAATAGTCCTCAATGTGGATTAATAAAGATTAACCTCAGTTTATCAGAAAAATCTAGGCAGATAAACAGAAATAAATATTTTCCAGTGAAAGAATTGCATACAGAAGATTAGATACACAAATAGTAGATGAGTAGAGAAGCCAAACAGTACACTAAGGCAATTCAGAGACTGTCATAAACAGGGGACTGCTATCATCCTTAGAGCTGGAGGAATATGAGGGAGAGATGGTATGACTGTATCCAGAAGCAAGCTGCTTCACTGGAACTAGGGCCAAAGTAAAAGAATCTGTATAGCAAGAACTGGAGCCATGGAGGAGGAGAACTAAAGGCACTGGCCACTGCCATCAGCCAAACCTATAAATAATCTAGAGGGCAAGGACTACTAAGGTATACTATTTCTTACAATACATAGGGCAGAGCAGGGAAAAGGCAGGAATACATCTAAAAGCAAATACTAGCTGACCAGTGCTGCAGACTTAATAAAGACATCATGTAATGATATAACTGTAAAGATTAAAAAAAAATTGGAGGTTCTTAATGAGAAAACTTTTTAATGCTGGTTAATATAATTAACATCTTGTAACAGTGGATTTGTGAGGTTTTCATCATATATAGCTAAGTTTTAGAATTTCAGATTTTTTACATAGTCATGTCTTCTCTCAACTCCACCCATGAAGGTTTGTTTTGTTTTAAAGTGTAGCAAAACTTCATATTTATTAAAGTTTGGAGCAGGTGAAAGGCTCTGTAGTTTAGGCAAAGTAAAAGTAGGAAGGGAGGGAAAAATTTTTAAAAATATACACTAACAGCTCAGGGTAGGCTACTATAAAGAGACGCAATAACCCCAGGAATGTTTTTATTAGCATCTATTTCTCTAATACATTGAAGTTAAATCAGCAAAACTGTGTATATTTTGACTTTTTGAAATAGTAATGTTATTTTCACTATGATCTTTAAAATAATACAAAAACACATTGTTTGGATACTTATTCTACTGGTTTCACTCCAATTCAGCATAAATA
This sequence comes from Cuniculus paca, assembly GCA_004365215.1. Classification (NCBI taxonomy): domain Eukaryota; kingdom Metazoa; phylum Chordata; class Mammalia; order Rodentia; family Cuniculidae; genus Cuniculus; species Cuniculus paca. The sequence continues at coordinate 16,298 of RJWT010021639.1, read as the reverse complement.
GACTTGGCAGAGATGGAATCTGGAGGTAGGCAGCATTTGTAATAAGAGTTTGTTTGCATCCTTAGAAACAACATCAGAGACTAGAGCAAATAACAGATGTTTACATACAAATAAACTCCCAGAATAAGGTTCAACCTGGATTAGAAATCAGAAGTGGTAGTCAGGTACATATGACTAGACCAGGTCATTAGTAAATGAGAAAGATTACAAGCTCATTTCTTGCTGCTGAATTATTTGTTCAAATACACATGTATTTAAAAGGTCATCTGTCTCTTTTTCTTGTGCATTAGAAAAAATATGGAAGCTGGTCTGGTGCCATGTATCTGTAATCCTAGGTACCGTGGAGACTGAGACAAGAGGATTACAAACTGGAGGCTAGGCCTGAGTAATTTAGAAACCCTGTCTCAAAAAAAAAGGCTAAGGATATAGCTTAGTGGCAAAGCAAGCACAAAACCCTAGATTCAGTCCCCAGTACTTCAAAGAAAAAGGAAAAGAAGAAACATGGGGAAAAACCTAGGTAGTATTTATGATTTATGTTTGGCTTGTATTTAGAGCAGAGTATAGATCAGATCTTTTAAGTGCAGACTACCATCCCTGGCTTCTATTTTATTTTTAAGCAACAGTGATAAGAATAGGTTGGATACACATTAATACTAAATAAAATTGTCAAGTAGATTTTATAATCTAAGTGCACTTTCTTACTGACTTTACTAATAAAATGATCCTCTGGAAAAAGTTTATTGTCTGAGTATTGTAATATTTTATTAGAGGATATAGTATAAAAACAATTTATCCTGTATTTACTTTTCTTTTTTTCAGTGCTGGAGATTGAACCTAGGGCCTTGTGCATGCTAGACAAGTGCTATAACGCTTATACTTACTTTTAAAGTAAAGCTAACTAGAAGTGAAAAGACAGTGCAATGAAATTCCAGTGTAAATTAATAAGTATAAATTTCATATATAAGAGAAATTAATGTTTATCATATGATTAACATTAGAAGCTTTGATATATATAATTGAAATTTTGCTAATGGATAGATTGCTGAATAAAATTTTGTTATGCGATATGACTTTCTTAATGTTTCGTTTAGGTCTTACTGGGGTTTTTTTCTTTTTCTTTTTTTTTTTGTCATATTTACATACTTGGTCCATTTTCTTTCTAAATAGGAAAGTGTAAGACGAGATATTCCAGTAAAGAAAAATTAGTACTTAAATCTTTCTTGCAGGAAAGTCAGTTTTATAAAAAAAAAAAAAAGGAAAGTCAGTTCTATATAAAATAAAGCACTGCAGAAGTATGGTCTATAATTTTGTCAGAATCTAACAGAGGAACCAAAACAGGTTATACTAATATATTTTTACACTAAATCATTTTAATGTAAAACCAATTAGCATAAAAAGAAATAGAATTAGAAATTGACTGTGACACTTGGATTATCCCAAGTTACAACATCACATAATGAAGAAGTTTGAAATGTTTTGTTTTGTTTTTTGAGACAGGGTCTCATTTTGTAGTACAGCCTGGCCTTGAACTCACTGTGTAGCTCATGCTGGCCTCAAACTCATGGCAGTCCCCCTGCCTCAGCCTCACAAGTGCTGAGTTTATAGGCGTGCACTACCATGCCCAGCCAGATGTCTGAAATCTTCAGAGTCTGTCATCATGAGCAAAGACTATTTGCCCCTAAACCAGGCAAAGTAGCTCATATCTATAATCTCAGCACTCTGGGAAGCTGAGGCAGAAAGATTGCAAGTTTAAGCCCACCCTGGGCAATTTAGCAACCTAATAAGACTTTGTCTCAAAATAAAAAATAAAAAAGACTGAAGATGTGAATTAGTGTGATTCTTTTGTTTTGTTGTTGTTTGTTTTGTTTTTGAGACAGGCTCACTTTGTAGTTTGGGCTCACCCTGAACACTCTAGTCCAGGCTGGCCTCAAACTCACTGTGATCCTCCTGCCTCAGCCTCCTGAATGCTGGCATTACAAGAGTCTCTTCTGTTTCGTACAAGGAGTTTAAAATTTTTTTCTTGTGGAATAATATATATTGGAAAGAATATTTGCTGTAAAGGAATGGCTTTGTTTCCATTCATTTAAAAAAGATTTATTTACAACCTACTCTGTAATACTTCAGTTATTTTTCTTTTTCATGTGTATTTCTTGTATTAATGAAATGTGTTTTTTTAAACTTTATTTTGTAAAATTTTATGTTGGCAAATGTTTTCAAGCATGATTTTAAGTGAATACATCATGTTTAACTAAAGGGCTATATTATCATTTATTAAAGCATCACTTTTGGGAGGAAGTGAAAAATATTATAAAATACATTTTAAATTATTCTAGATTTTTTTTCTACTTTAAAAAGAATTTCTGTTGACAGAAATTATTGGATTAGTAGGTTAAAAGGCATTATGTTAGTCAGCTTTCTCATTGCTGAGACATAATACCAAATACCCACAATTTAAAGGAAAAGAAGTTTAGCTTGGCTCACAGGTCTGCGGCATTCTGTCTACGGTTGCCTGGCAGTGAAGCAGAAACATCTTGGCAGAAGGGCATGGCAGAGCAAAGATGCTTAGTTCAGGAGAGCAGGGGAACAGTGCCAGAGAAGAATGGAAAGGAACCAGGTATAGTTCCCAAGGTAATGTTCCTCCCAGGCACACCCAAAGGTGTGCTTTACTAATCTGCTGTTTCTTAGTCCAGTCAAGTTGATGTACAAGATTTACAGTCACAGCTGGGCCTGGTGACGCACGCCTGTAATCCCAGCGCTCAGGAGACTGAGACAGGAGGATCAATGTGATTTGAGACCAGCCTGTGCTACAAAGTGAGCTTAAGGCCAGCCTGAATGGCATAGTGAGACCCTGTGTCAAAAACACAAGGACTGGGGATTTAGCTCAGTGACCTAAGTGGCTTCCTGGCAAGCGCAAGGTCGTAAGTTCAATCCCCAGTGCCGCAAAAAAAAAAAAAAAAAAAAAGGTTTACAGTTACAGACATTTTCTCCCTCTTAAATAAGCATTCCTAAATAATTTTAAAGATATCTTTTAAAGCAGTTTTAGAGATCAGCATATTGAAGTCCTAAATATTTGGAATAATATATGAAATGTCTTAGTTGGTATTGTCATTCCTTTATGTGATTTTTGGAGCATGAATATTCTGGGTGACTTTGCCAGGACATTTTCTTATAAACAGCAATAACAGCAACAGCATTTTAAGATATATATATATATATATATCCATCTTAACATTTATGTAGTGGTTTCATGGTGGTAGTTTATTATCAGTCAAGGGGAAAGATACATCAGCTAAAATGTAGAGAAATCCACGACTTCCTATGTCTTCCCTCTTTCTGAGAGAGGTCACATAGAACATATTCCTTTCCATATAAATGGAACATGATAAAAGCTGGGTCTGGTACCTAATGCCTGTAATCCCAGCACTAGGCAGGCTGAGGCAGGAGGAGTGCCATGAGTTGGAGGTCAGCCTAGTCTACCTAATGAGTTCAAAGCCAACCTAATGTTAAAAACAAAACAAAACAAAACAAAGAAACAAACAAAAAATAAAACAACAAAGAAAAGAAAAAGAAATGGAATGTGAAGACATATGCAGTATTTCACCTTAGGGAAGCCTGTTTTTGTTTTTGTTGTTTCTGTGCTGTTGTAGTTGTTTTGTTTTGTTTTGCTTTGCTTTGCTGTTTTGAGACAGGGCGTTACTATGTCGCCCAGGCTGGCCTTGAACTCACAGTGATCCTGTTGCCTCAGCTTCCCTCCTAAGCACTGGAATTACAGGTGTGTGCCAAAACACCCAGCTGGAAACCTGTTTATGACTCCACAGTTCAGGGTGTTATTAGGAGCTGGTCACATAGGAATGATGGCCAACTTTTAAGTATCCAAATTGCATAGTCCCAGAAAAAAGTATGTTGCAACAATCCAAAACAATCTCATCACATCCCCAGACACCACCCAAGAGCCAGCCGTATAAACGTTCCTTATAATAGTAAACCTATGCATCAGAAAAAGGAACACTGCCCTTCACATGACTGATCATACCCTTAACTATAGTCTATAAAAAGTGTATAACATGACAAGTGGAGATAATCAAATTGGAAGACAGCTTTGACATTATAGTGCTTTTTAAATTTGGAAACATTTCATTCAGACATACATACATACATAATATGTATTTGTTAGGTATATTGTTTGCAGAAAGAACTGAAGATTAAGAGTCACAGTCTGCAAGAGACTTCTGAGCAAAATGTTATTCTACAGCATACTCTTCAGCAGCAGCAGCAAATGTTACAACAAGAAACAATTAGAAATGGTGAGCTAGAAGATATTCAGAATAAACTTGAAAAACAGGTATACATTGACCATAAATATTTTTATTTGTATGAAATAGAAATGTTTAAAATCATAGTTGTATAAATTATTGCTTAAGATCAAACATTTTGCATTATGAGGAATATACCATATTAATACTATAAAAATAAAGTTCTATTTCTGTGTAAACTGACCTGAATCTCTAATGCTGTAGTTATTTGTCATTCTATACAGTTGAGTTATAGGTTAGACTTCTTTACTCTTTTTTTTTCTTGAATCCAAGTATAACACCTAACTAAATCATTACACTTTCTAATTTGTACTGTTTGGGTCAGTGCATGATGTCCTATTTCCTAAACAAATAGCAAAGCAATGCATTAAAAGGAAAATTCTACTTAGTTCTGAAAATAAGTTATGTAGCTCAGAGGAAGAACACTTGCCTAGCATATATGCAGCCCTGGATTCAATTCTCAGCACTACAAAAAAATAATAAAGACAAAAAATAAATAGAATAACTTATTACTTCAGTGAAAGAGTCTTATAGAATTTTATCCTACAATCTAGTGATTTTTTCTTGTGTTCATTACCAAATCTATCTGAATTCTTTTTGAAGATACTTTTTGTTTTTCTTTCTTCAAAGGAAATAAAATTTACAGATGTGTATGAATTGTTAAATTTACACATTTTTCAGTGTAATCTTACACAACTTACCTTTTTGTCACGTGGAAATGGTGTTTCATTATTGTGAATTCATCTTTAGCCTCTGTTGTGCTTGGAATGTCCCTACCAAAACTCATGTACTAATTTAATCCTTATGGTAAAGTAATAAGTGGGACTAAATGGAGCCTTTAAAAGGCGATGGAGTCCTAAGAACTGTGACCTCATGGATGGCTTATTTTTAGAGTGGGTGTCTTAAAAAAGCTAATTTTTTCCTGTCTTCTATGGGGTCCTCTTGCCATGTGATGTCCTAAGATTCCTTAAGATTCTTCAGATTCCCCATCAGGAAGAAGGACTTCAGATTTCAGATACATCATCCTGAATTTGGATTTCCCAACCTCCAGAACCACTAGTAGAATAAACCTTGATTCTTTTTTTTCCTGTACTGGGGATTGAACTCATCACCTCATGCTTGCCAGGCAGGCACTTATGCTGCTAAGCTGTAGCCCCAGCCATAAACCTTTATTCTTTATAAATTATCCTGTGTGTGGTATTCATTTACAGCAACAGAAATCTTCTAAGACTGCCCCTTAGTGAAACTAAAGAATCGCCTCTCAATACATTCAAACATATCAGGCAACTATTCTGTATTTTTTAGATCCTCTTGTGATTGTCCATTCTTTTTGTTAATGTCTAGACTTGCTTGTTATGTCTACTGTACTTCACCTGAAGTATTTCTTCAACTCAGTATTTCACTCCCAGCACCTAAATCCATTGGCATTGGGTCTGATTTTTGCAGATAATGATTCTTATTTCTACTTAGGTAGTTTTCATTTCCATAGTGATTTTATAATTTTCTTCCCTTTGGGGAGTTTTCCTTACCTCTAAGAGTTCATTTGGATTTTTTTTTTTTATTCTTGAAGATCTTTGTTTTAAATAATGTCATGTTCTTTTTAACTTCTTTAATGATCTACAGAAGCTTATACTTAAATTTTCTGTTTATATTCTCTTCCTTCTTTTCATTTATTTTCTACTATGTATGGGCTCCATGTTGGATTATTTCAGATTATTGCTCATCTTTAAATTCCTTTCATTTATATTTGTGCTGTTTAATCAAGAATAAAGGGCAAAGATTTCTTATTTCCTTTTCCTTTTTACCAGAGTATTGGCTTTGTTTGGTTGGTTGGTTGGTGGTACTGGGATCAAACTCAGGTCCCATGTATGTTCAGCAAGTGATCTGACATGGAGCCACATCCATCAGCCTTTGTTAACTTTTTTTTTCCTTTTGTGGTACTTGGAATCAAATGTAGGGCCCTTTGCTAAGCTGTATCCCCAACCCCTGAGTACTATGCTCTTAATACTATGTATTTTTTTAACTTGAGTTGGAGGGAGAGATATTAATAGTTTTAAATCTGTACTTACTTCAGCAAGGAATTTTAGAAGACTGAGGATGATAGTAAAGTCAAAAGTAGAGATTAACTTTAAGACCACAGTCACCTAAACATCACTGAAAACATTAAGTGACTGAGATTATCTAGGGATAGAGCATAGAATGAGAAGGAAGAAGATTGATTTGGATAGATCCTTGAGTGATATTATAAATGGGAGTATTTTATAAAGGAAGGAATGACAGTTGATTTCACAAACTACTGAAATCTATGTCAAGTAAAATGAGGATTAGAAAAATTCCATTGATGAATTAACAATTTAGAAGCTACAAGTGATTAATCACAGTTTATTTGGAATGACCAGTTTGCCGTGAGTTGAAGAGTACATGAGACGTTAGAGAATGATACAGCAAGCACAGGCACTTTGAGAAAATTGAGCTACAACAGGTTTGAAATAAAGGGTGGTAGGTCAAGGGAGGTGGAGGTTTGAAGGAAACTTTTTTACAATGGGAAGGTCTTGTTTAAATAATAATAAAAAAGTGGAGGAATTGATACAGGAAAGAAAAAAGATAGTAGTGTTCCTCTGAAAGTGGGTAGATATTAAATATAGAGTACTTATGAAAGAATTTGACTTACACAGGCAGAATAACACCACCTTTATTGTAGTACAACAGAAGGGATAGGAGCAAATGGAAGTTGTAAAGTTTGGGTTCAGGTGAGAATCTAGGAAAACTTTCCTGAAGAGCTGTTGTTCATTTCTTTCTTTCTTTCTTTCTTTTTTTTTTTTTTTGTAGCGGGACAAAGTTTTTTGTTTGGTTGGTTTTGGTTTTTAGTTTGGTTTTTTTGTTTTTTTGGCACTGAACTCAACCTCGCACTTGCCAGGCCCGCACTTATGCCACTGAGCTAAATCCCTGGCCTTGGTTTTTAGTTTTTTGAGGCAAGGTCTTATTATGCAGTCCAAGGTGGCCTTGAATTCACCATGTAACCTGTGCTGCCCTCAAACTCTCTGTGCTCCTCCTTCCTCAGTCTCCCAAGTGCTGGGATTAAAAGCATGTGCTACCATGCCCTGGCTCACTAGAATTTTTATAGTAAACTTTGAAACTAAATGTTATGGTAGACTGCTTATTTATAAATTTTTCTTCTTGGAAATAATGTTTAGCTGTGATTACATTTAAAATACTGAATAAAAACTACTTTTCAAGGTATCAAAGCTGGAACAAGAACTTCAAAAACAACGAGAAAGTTCAACTGAAAAGTTGAGAAAGATGGAGGAAAAATGTGAAGCAGCTGTACATGATGCTGATTTGAAAAGACAAAAAATTATTGAGCTTACTGGTACTTCCAGGTAAGACATAAATACATTAGTTTTATTTACTTCCCAATTTTTTATTAGTAGTATTGAGTTTCAAAATTACATATGTTCACTGAAACATTTGCCTGAGGAGTTAATGTTTTCATAATCTGTGTTCCTATACCATTTTGTTTGTATTTTCTTCATATCCCTCGTGCCTTTTTGTATTTTAGCGTAATACTTTAATGTTTCTACTGTATTCTGAGTTCCTTAAGGTCTGGATCATATCTGGTTTGTTTTAAGATTGTCCACAACAATTAGCACAACTAGCATGGGTCCTTGTACTTCATAGGTACTTGGCACCTGTTGGTAATTAAACTGAATGACATTCAAAGTTGCAGGCAAAGTTGTCCTCACAGAGAAGGAACTTTAAAGGGGATGTAATTTTATGCACACAGGAGTAACTTGATAAAACAGTGGTTTTCAGTATTGACAGGACATTAAAATTGTGTAGAATACAAAAAAATACTGATGCTTGGGTCCCACCTTTGTTTGTAAAGATTCTAATATAATTTGACTGGGCTGGGCCCAGACATTAATATGTAATTGGTTGGGAAAGGAACTTATGAACAATGCCTAGCTTTCCCACACCTCTTCTACTTTCTCAGCAAGAAATGACATAATTAATAATGCATTCATAATTAGTCCACCTTTCTACCAATAGGAGCCAGTAGTGATATCGTTTACTGGAATTATAACTATATGTCCCAGATTCCATCTCTTCCATTGACTAGAATTAAAATAGAACCTTTGTGCTTAGAGTAGCAATTTGCTTCCCTTAAATCCTCGCCTCTCAACAGGGCCAAGATAGTGTCCCAAGTTTAAGGCTAAGACCATCGCCCTTCAGGCCTTCTTCCCATTGACAGGTATCTACCCACTAACATTGCTTTACCACTAGTATCTACTGGTCCATGAAGTTCATGAAGCTAATCACATTTTAACTTTATACTTGTCACTCATGGACTCCACATTAAAACCTCCTTGAGCAAATTCAAATTTAAGTTGCATATGTCATACATGCATACAAATATTTGTTTATTTATTGTGCTGGGATTTGCACTCAGGACCTCGTGCATTCTTACACATACTATCCCCCGAGCTACACCCTGATCCCCCTATATGTAGGAAAGAAGTACTTCTACTTGCAAACCCAATTTAGGAAACTTTCAAGACCAAAAGAACAAAAACCAAATGTTAGCACAAAGGAACATAAACACTGCCTACCATTGAAGATAACATTAAAAATTATTGTTTTAGTAAATACCACTTTGGAATTACCAGTAAAGGGATTTAAAACTGCCTCTCACTATGTTTGTATATCTTTAGATAGAGGAGCGTCTATATTGAAATAAGCTCAGGATTGACTGAGGGTCAGTAAACTTGGCCTTTTCACTGTTGATACCTAGTTATATTGCCTCACACAAATTTACCTAACTTTCCAGTTTCCTCACCTGTAAAGTAGGAGCTATGCCTTATAGGAAATTCTAGTCCCTCCCTTTTGTGTTTTAATATAGTGTCTTACAGTGTAATCCAGGCTAGCTTTGAAATCACTGTGCAGCAAAAATTGGTCTCAAACACATAATCCTTCTGCCTCAGCTTCCCAAATGCTGTGATTACAGACATGTACCATCAAGCCCACTTTCTAGTTCCTTTTAAAACTAAGATAGATAATACTAATAATACAGTTTTAGGTAAAAAGGACTGTCTTGGCTCCCCTTTTTATAAAAATTTATAATGAATAATTTGATTGTTTGGCTTCTTTATTGTCTGTTTCAGATCACAGAAATTCCAGATGAAAGAGGTGCTTATCCTTGGGTGTTCGCAATACATACGAAGCTTTATAAAGTTACATGTAGTGAGACTGAAGAGAATACTAGGCTTGTTTTTTATTACTAGGTAGTACATTTGTGTTGAGTGGAATGTAATATGCAATGAAATAATAGTCTTTTAGTTGGAGAGTTTTTAAAAAGGTGATTTAAAATTCTGACTAGAAGATGACATGGTGACACATACCTGTAATCCCAGCACTTGGGAGGCTGAGGCAAGAGGATTGCCACAAGTTCAAGGTCAGTTTTGGCTACATAGTGAGTGCAAAGCTAGCCTGAACTACATAGTGAGACCATGTGTAAAAAAAGATTCCGAAGGGTCAGGGATTTAGCTCAGTGGCATAAGTGCCTTCTGGCAAGCACAAAGTTGTGAGTTCGATCCCCACTGCTGGAAAAATAAACGAATAAATAAAAAAGATTCTGATTAGACATTTTGCTGATACTTGTTTTATGTAACTTTCAGACATCACTTATTTAGAGATAAATCTGATGGTTTTTAAGTTTTTTAATTACCTGTTCTATTACTTGTTTTTAATTAGGCAAATAAAACTGGAGATGGATCACTATAAAGAAGAACTGTCTAAAATGGAAAAAGAAGTAATGCATCTTAAACGAGATGGAGAAAATAAAGCAATGCATCTTTCCCAATTAGATATGATCTTAGATCAGACAAAGACAGAACTAGAAAAGAAAACAAGTGCTGGTAAGCAGTGGATATCTGAGTATTGTTGCCTGCATGTTCGTATTTAAGTAGAATAAACTGGGCATGGTGGCACACACCTGTAATCCCAGCACTTGGGAGGCTGAGGCAGGAGAATCCATTGCAAGTTCAAGACTCACCTGGGCTACAAAATGAGCTCAAGGCCAGCCTGAACTGCATAGCAAGACCGTGTCTCAAAAAAAAAAAAAAAAGTGGAATAAGATGAAAATTGGAGATGGTACAGCTAGAAGGGACAAAGATAAGTCAGTATTTTGCATCTTATAGACAAATAATATTCAGTATTCTTAATTATAGTTATTTTTTACAAAGTTCTTAATAATAGATGTCTAAAGTGGTTCCCTCCTCATGATAGTGAAGGACTTAGAGAAGCTACAGCAGCACTCAGAAAATGAGCTAACAGAAACCCTGCAGAGACGAGAGGCCCTGGAGAGTGAGCTGCAAAATGCTCATAGGGAGCTGAAAAGTACTTTAAGACAGCTGCAGGAATTAAGAGATGTGCTACAGAAGGCCCAGTTATCCTTGGAGGAAAAATATACAACTATAAAGGATCTCACAGCTGAACTTCGGTGAGTTAAATAATAAGAAAAGATATCACAATTGCAGGTATCTCCTTTATTATTCTGAGTTCTTGGGTCATACAGTAAAATTTGCTGTAGAATTCTAAATGTAAAAACTCTGGCAATGGCTTATCCTGGTAAGCCCATCCCATGTTTCATCTAACTAATTCACAGCTGTTGCTATTGGTCATTAGTACTTTCATCCTTAGTCTTTGAATCACTTTACATTCACCTCATGGAAAAAAACAAAAGAGAGAGAAAAGTGGCTAATAGCAAAATAATAGTAATAACATTCTTTGTATTAATCCCATATTTTATGTCAGAACTATGACTCAGATGTCACATATGTCCTATTCACTTTCTTAAAACAAAGCTGTCAGATATGTATTATCACCTTTTTATAGTTGAGAAGACTAAGACTTGAGAAATTAAATAAAATGTCCATAGTAGGTAGGACCCAAAAAAGAGAGTTAGAGGTTGGGCAAGATGCACATGCCTGTGATGCCAACACTTTGGGAAGCTGAGGCAGGAGGATCACAAAAGACTAGAGATACAACTCAGTATGAAGGCCCTGGGTTCAGTTCCCAATACTGGAAAAAAGTGCGGATGTGTAGGGTAAATATGTCTGTCAAATTGTGAAATCTGAATTCTAAATTAGCAGTGACAGCATAACATGCTGTGCAGCTTGAATCTGTACTAAATGGAAGTGGAGAAGTAAATCAGAGCCAAAGTATTCCCAATAGATTCAGAAAAAGAAGAGAGAATTATAAACCAGATGCAAAATATAAGTATAAAATAAAGACTAGGATAAAAACAGCAAGATAACCCAAAAACTTAGATGTGAGAGCCCAGGATTCAGTGTAGTACCCTGATCTCTTCTTTGTCCACCGCCTCATCCTCAGTGAATTTCTTATGACTTTAAATACTGTGTGCAAGACATTTGAATCCATTTTTCCAGATTAACCTCTTCCTCAAACTCCAGATTGAGTATCCAACTTACTTGTTTTCTCCACTTGGATTTTTTTTTTAAGCACTAGGGATCCAACCCAGAGAGTGCCAAACTACTTCTCCAGCACTTTTTATTTTTTTTATTTTAAGAAGATTGGTCTCAAACTTGGAATCCTCCTATCCTCATCTCTGAAGTAGCTAGGATTTCAGTCATGCACTGGTTCCATTTGTATATTTTAAAAAGACATCTCAAACATGGTCCAAATACAACTCATTAATTTTCTCATAACCCTGTTCCTGTCCATTTCGGTATCATGCAGTTGCTCAAACCAGAAATCTGTACAATTGTTATTACTATCTTTTTCCATCTAGTTTATTAGTAGGTCATGTTAACTACATTTCCAAAATAAATGATAAAATCTGTTGATTTCCTAGCCTGTTTTCTGTAACCACTATAGCATAAGGCATCAATATCTCTTACCTTGTTGATTACTGTTGCTTCTTAACTGGTCTAATTACTTTCTTGACTCCCTATCTCTACCTCCACAGTCTGGTTTCCACAGAGCAGATTTATGATTTAAACAAAAATCATTTCATACCACCTTTCTATTTAAACTTTCTAATGGCTTCCAAAACATTCAGAACACAATTTAAACTCCTTTGGAAATGAAAATCAGAACCACAGTGAGATACCATTTCATACCCCCTAAGATAGCCATTTAAAAAAATCATAAGTATTTTGTAAACATGTAGAGAAATCATAATTCTCATACACTGCTATGAGAACCTAAAATATGGTAGCCACTGTGGAAAAGTTTGGCATTCTTGAATAAATTAAACAATTACCATATGACCTAAAAAATTCTATTACTAGATATATATCCAGAAGAATGGAAAACATATATTGAAACAAAAATTGAACAGAGATGTTCATAGCATCTCTATTCACAATAGCCAAAAAGTGGGAAACAACCCAAATGTCCATCAGCAGAAATACTAATGCATGATTTACAAAGTTGAGAACATGCTAAGTAAAAGAAGCTAGGCACATGTTGCATAATTCTATTATGTGGAATTTTCAGAACTGACAAATCCATAAGAGATAGAAAACCAATACCAATTTTAAGTAAATGAAGCATGAAAGAAGTAAACAATGAAATCATAAGTTCTAGCTAATAAACGAATTTTGGAAGCTCAGCTGTTCATGTATACAGAAATTTCTCCTTCCTTCCTTCCTTCCTTCCTTCCTTCCTTCCTTCCTTCCTTCCTTCCTCCCTTCCTCCCTTCCTTCGTTCCTTCCTTCCTCAGGAATCAAACTTAAAAACCTCACGCTTGCCAGGCATGCACTGTGCCACTGAGCTATATCCCCGGCCCCAAGAGTTTTCTTTAGAATTAATTTCATGTTGCATTTATTTATTTATTTATTTATTTATTTATTTTATTTATTTATTTATTTATTAGTACTGAGGATAGAACTCACAGCCTTGTGCTTGGCAGACAGGCACTTGTGCCACTGAACTAAATCCCCAGCCCTCATAGAAGGAATAATGAAAAGTAACTGCTAATGGATATATTTCCTTTTGGGATGATGAAAAAATACTGGAAATATATAGCAGTTGGCTAAAATGATCAGGTTTGTATGTGTTTTACCCCAATTAATAAAAAAAAAAAAGTGAGGCATGATAGCACACACCTGTAATCCTAGCACTGTAGGAGGTTGAGGCAGGAGGATTGAGGTTTGAGCCTAGCCTGAGCAACTTAGTGACTTAGCAAAACCCTGTCTCAAATTTTTTAAAAAGGTGGGGAAGGGGCTGGGGATATAGCCCAGTGCAGAGGCCCTGGGTTCAGTCCTCAGTACCACACATGCTTACCTGTGCCCACAGGTACACAGAATCCAAGCTCTTTATCCTGGAACACAAGGCCCCATGTGATCAGGTTCCTATTTCCTTGACCTTATTCCTTATGTCACTTTCCTTGCTCCTGGCCTTTTTATTATACTTAAAATTTACCAAAAACTTCTACTTCGAGCCATAGCTGTTTCTTTTGTCTAGAATGATGGTTGTTCAGCCAACTTCTTCTTGCCCTTCACATTAACTCCAAGGAGCCTTCACAGAATATCTAACCCTAAAGAAACCACCCAGTCACTATCCCATCACTATATTTAATGCTCTAAGACAGCATTTAATATTATATTTTTCTTAGTTGTTTATTATTTGTAATCTATGTTTTCTCCCGTAGCTATTGGAATGTAAATTCTGTGAGATCAGAGATATTTATCTTGATTACTATTAAATCTTTAGCACTTAGAACTCTGGAATATAGGAAACATTCAATAAATACTTGCTAGATCAATTTTAAGTAAAGGAAGCATGAAAGAAGTAAACAATGAAATCATAAGTTCTAGCTAATAAATGAATTTTGGAAGCTCAGCTGTTCATGTGTACAGAAATTTTTTTTTTTTGATACTGGTAATCAAACTTACAACCTCACACTTGCCAGGCAGGCACTGTGCCACTAAGCTATATCCCGAGTCCCCAGAGTTTTCTTTAGAATTAATTTCATATTGCATTTATTTATTTATCTTTTGGTACTGGGGACCGAACTCACGACCTCATGCTTGGCAGGCAGATACTTGTGCCACTGAGCTAAATCCCCGGCCCTCATATTGCTTTTAAATTATTAGTTTTAGGGGCCAAACATACAGCTTAGTGGTAGAGTGCCTGTACTGTAGCATATATAAGGCTCTGGGTTCAATTCCTAGTTCTACAAAAAAGAAATAAAATAAAGTTAGTTTTAGTCTTGTATTGTAACTCTTGGGACTTTTAGAAGAATATTAATTTACTAAATAAGTTCATAATCTGCTTTTAAAAATCATTACTTTTATCAGTTTTGTTTCATTTTCAAAGTGGAAGATTATGACTTTTAAAATCAATATTTTCAACCTTTGTCACAAAGTTCCAAATTAAAATTCTCTTCACAGACTTCAGAGTGGTCAACAAATTAAAACTGTATCAATATTAAGAATTTTTATGACATAAAATTACATACAAGCTTTCAGTAAGGTTAGAATTTATTAAAAATCTGTTTTTAAATGTATTTATATTAGACTTTAGTATTTCATTATATGTAATACATAATAATGAGTAAAATTCCCATGAGAAATACAATGGTTGGGGCTGGGTGTGTAACTCAGGTGGAGCACTCATCTAGCATAAGCTATGCCCTAGATATCAGGGATACCAGCCATGACATTTTATTTGTTTATTCTATTGTAATAAAGTCACAGCTGGGGCCAGGGATGTAGCTCAGTGCACAGCACCTGCCTAGCAAGCACAAGGCCCTGAGTTTGATTCCCAGTACCGAAAAAGACAACAATAAAAACAAAAAATAAAGTCACAGCTGTTACATGTAAAAGGTTTTTAAATATACCCTTGATCAGTATATGAAAATCATACAGGTTTTTAAAATAAATCTTAACAGTGATGATTTAGTCTTAGAAACCTAGGAATGATTTAATAGCTAGCTTAAAATGTCTGTAACTGTACAGGTTAGCTTTTTTTTGTCAGTCATTTTCTTATACATTTTTTTAAATTTGAGTTGTCAATCTGAGTTAGTTTCATATATTGTGTTCCTCCTAATTTATAGGAAAAGTAACCCAATTGGCTCACTTTTTTAAACTGTAATATTCCTGCTTTGATCTTTTTCCTTTGATAAATTCCAGAGATTGCAAGATGGAAATCGAAGACAAAAAACAAGAACTCCTTGAAATGGATCAGGCACTTAAGGAGAGAAATTGGGAACTAAAGCAAAGAGCTGCTCAGGTTAATTTTCTTAACTATATTTTAATAAAAGTTTTTGTTGTGAAAATTGTACAGGTTTTAGAAGTCACCAGTTTGGGACAAAGTGGTGTTTTTATAGCATTTTTCTGCATATATTTTTCACATTAGAAATATATCTTCTCTCCTTATCTTGATAGTTTATACAGCAAGTAGGTTTTGAGACTAATGATTACCCTAGTATGCATTTTTTGATCTTTTATCTTATTGTGTACCTCAAGAAAACAGAATTAAAGAAGTTACTTTCTCAGGTAAATGTTGGAGGTATGTAAACACCCAAAAAGGCATTATTTAGCAGTTTTTATACAGCATTAAATGAAGTCTGAATCATTTTGTCATTTATGAACATAAATACTCATAATCTTGTTTCTGTAGAATATATAGGTGTCAAGCCTCAATATTAGTAAATGATTTCTTATTTTAAAAAATAATGTTTGAGATGAATTTATCTTTCAGTTACATTTACTCTGAACAGTTGCAGATCACTCAAGTTTTCGTGTCAGTATAAACTGAACAGTAGTTTAATATTACTTTTGTATTTAGGTTACACATTTGGATATGACTATTCGTGAACACAGAGGAGAAATGGAACAAAAAATAATTAAATTAGAGGGTACTCTGGAGAAATCACAACTGGAACTTAAAGAATGTAACAAACAGGTAATTACTTTTAGATTATATATTTTAAATTTTTAAAAAGTCCTGAACTAT
>RJWT010021638.1:0-17520 GCA_004365215.1 Cuniculus paca | reverse complement strand
TCCCTCCATTTTTCTGAAATTATCAGCAAAGGCCTTGCAAGATTTGGGGAGAAAGGAGAGAGGAGAGATTAAAATAAATAAATAAATAAGTAAATAAATAAATGGACAGGAACAGGAAGGTTTCATGAGACCTTCATCCCAGGACTGGGTAAGAAGAGAGGTTACATGCACTAAAAAGTTAAGTGCACTGGTAAATGTAACTAATTCCAGAACCAGAGGAAACCACAAAAATGTAACTGCTGTGAGAAAGTGAGGACATCTTGGGGAGGGCAGTGAACTTTCCACAGGATGTGGAATGGAGATTTAAGTCGATCTTATCTGGATCTCAAGTGGCAAGGTCTCTGCAGCTGACATTTGGGTTATGTTAGATTTTTATTTTATTTATAGTATCAAATCCATTTCCTTGACCCTCTATAATCTTGCCTTACTCTGTGAAGCCAGGATCTACAGAGAATCCCTCTGCTCCAACAAGGCTAATGTCTATGAAATCTCAAGAATACATTATGCTGACTCAGTGCTCCCAGCCTTGACTTCGTTTCCCTGGATCTTGAAAGTCCTTCCTGCCCCACTATACAAACTATTCATCCATCAGCACCCGCATGACTCAAGCCCCGTTGTGAGGAAGTGGTCTTTTCTAGCCCTCACTCTCTCTGTTTCTGGATACTTGTTACTCCTACAATTTATACCTATGAAGTCTACTCTTGATTAATATACTGTTTTTTTTTTTTTTTTTTTTTTTTTTGCAGCACCGGGGATTGAACTCACGACCTTGCACTTGGCAGGCAGGCAGGCGCTTAGACCGCTGAGCTAGATCCCCGGCCCTTGTATACTGTTTTTTTTAAGAAGCATAAAATAATGCCTCTTTAATGCCACTTGTTTTTCACAAGTGTCCCCATTACCAGTTTAGATCCACTTGGCCTTCAACCCTCCATATTGTGGGCTAATCAAGGCCAAGGGTCCCGTTTGTTCCTCTGAACCTCACAGTGTCTAGCAAGGTGTTGTTTGTCAACACTGAATGGTGGCAGTCTGACTTTCACCTTCCTCTTGGTAACAATCCATATACCAGACCCCGTGCTTGTTCTGCTACTCTAAGCATCTCAGTTTTATCCTTACACTCAGCAGCAAGCATCCTTCTGGAACTGTTGAACCTTCCGCTCAGCCTCACTTTGAAGTCATATTTCTTTGCAGATGTATGATATCCATGTGCTGAGGTGGCTGTCAGCATTCCATGGAGCCCAGAGGTGATTCCTATACACCCAGCTTGCCCTTGTTGAGCAGGATCAGCCCCTGCTTTGGAAGACTCTGTGCTATAGCTCATACCAGCTGCTGGTCTTTTATGGGCACATGTTGTGTCAAACTACAATAAAAATATATTTAACACTTAACCAACAATGTACATATGCATGCATACACATGTAGCCCAAACAGAAGTTTATAAAAATTTTATGAAATTCACATTTTCCCATTTATTTATTTAAAAATGGTGATGGCAGCTCAGTAAACTGATTTCATGACTCACTAATAGATTGTGATTTGCACCTTGAAAAATATTGTTCTAGAAGGTCAAAGGACAACTGGCAAGGGACATAGCCATTCTGAGACCCTCAAAGGACGGCCACTGGAGAGAGGAGATGGTTCCGGGTGATGGTTCCCTCTTCATGCTGCATGTTCATTTGGAGGTAAAGAATCAGCATGAGAGGCAAACTGACATGAGTTTACATCCTGGTCTCCATGCAGGGGACATGTGGGCAGTTTCCTACAGAGTGATATCTGGGCTAGGGTATGAGCTTGTCCTGTGAGGGCTGGACACTGTGTGTCCTGTTACATGATGAGCTTTGCAGACTCCCAGGATGATATTGTGGTGGTACCTGACGTGCACACTGAGTGAAGCTCTCTTGTTTCTGTACTTCTTTGTTGGAAGCTACTGACAAGAGAAGCACTGGAGGATGGAGGTTGGAGAAGAGGGAGAAACCAACACAAATTCTTGCTGCCATTGAGTGATGGTAAAACAGACAGGCATCAGCCTTGGTAAGTCCAGCTTCCTGGAGCCTTTCCTGGGGTCCCTCTGCATCTAGAAGTAAGCTCTGTCTGTGAGGGTCAAGGACAAATACAGTTCTGCAAGGCTTCTGCCTGTGGACAACATTCTTGGGCCAAATAGAGAAATAGCTGCATGGGGGCAAGAGGGCTGGGAGGCCCTGAGGAGATTACTCGGGCTGCAGCATCTTATCAGGGATGCCACACACAGAAGAGGTGATGAAGAAGCGTTAAAAGTCAACAAGGTGCTGCTGATGTGCTCTGGCTTGCTTGCTTCCTACTGCTAAAGGGAGCAGCTCAGCAGCTCCCTTCCATCCTGTCCTCAACTCCAATTGCTCTCCACCTAGCACCCTGGGAAGCAGAGTGCCCAGGGCATTAGCCTTGCTGGTCTTGCAGGGGACAGGGGATCTTCATGCTGTGTCCCTGATCTTGGTAAGCAACGGAAGCAACTGCTGTGTCTCAGCTACACCCTGGAGCCAGAGGGTTGGCCCTGCCTGCCTTTCCTCATAGTGTGTGGCAGCACAGACAACAATCTTAATCAGTGTGACTTTGGGTGAGTTATTTTAATTCTCTCGCTTTAGGTATTCACATTCATTAAATGGGATTTGACGATACCATGTGTTTGTTTCTATGCTTGATTAAGTCAACAAATATACCTTATTACTCACCATCTCAGATCCTAGGAAGAACAACTCCTTCCTCTCATAGCTCTTATTACATTCTAAATGGAGGAGATAGATAGCAGCAACAAAATACAATATATAATATGCCAGATTACGATAAATGCTGTGGAGAGCAGTAATGAGGTTAAGGCAATAGTGGGCATGTGGTTTTGTTATTTTATATAAATTGGTCAGGGAAGCATCTCTGATGAGGTGACATCTGAGCAGAGACATGAAGAAGTAAGACAGTAGGTCCTGCAGATGTTGGAGTAGAATATTTAAACAGATGGAACGGTAAGTGCAAAGGCCCTAATGTGGCAACACTCTTTATGATTCACAGATCAGGGAAGCCAGACTGGTTGGTGAGCAGTGAGTGAAAGTAAGAAAAGTAAGAGACAAGGGTGCTATGATCATGAATCACTTTTTAAAAAACAGTTCTTTTTTTTATTTTTTATTTATTTATTTATTTTTACTCATTCTTTGCCTGGGAATATGGAGCAGTGGAACAGGTTTGTGGAGATGGAGGTGGGAATAGGTTTTGACATAGCTATGCATTTTCTCTGTCTCCTTATATCTTGCATTCCCATCCTGCTCTAAGATCACTTGCATCTCTTATGTACTTATGAATCTATTTTCCAACAGAAGGCCACATGTGATAGATGGCTTTTGACAATCATATGTACCATTCCGTGCTTGTCATGCTTCTCTGGAGATAGAGTACACATCCCTATTGGGGCTGGGCCATGGGACTAGGGCAAGTGGATTGTGAGCAGACATATCATGTATGTGTCACAGCTGAAGATTTTAATGTGCTGGTGGATTTGGCTGTGTCCCCTTCAGAGTATGTTTACCAAAGTGAGAATGGCTTACCTCAGAGAGTGGCTGCCCCTTCACCTTAGGTCACTGAATGAAAGGACACATGGAAACCAGTTCAGTACTGCAGAGCCAAAGCTAGTCCACAGCCCTAAAAAATAAATGTAGTTTAATTTAAAATCATTCAGATTTGGGAATTATTTGTTGTTGTACCAAACTCTGACCAATAAAAATCAGATTCTGTGTTCAGCACTCTCAATCACTATCTTATTTAATCTTCTCCACAGTACTTCCCTGTGCAGTTGGTATGCTCATTTTACTTTTGTAGATGAGGAAGCTGAGGCCCAGCAAAGTTAAGCAACTTGCACAAGATTATGAAACTGAAAAGAGGCAACATTTAAATTTATGTCTGACCTGTGAGTGAGCCTCAGCACAAACTGTGGGGAGGGAGAATTAGACCCATCCTGTCGGAAACAGCGCTATGCATGGGCCACTGTCTGGACCAGGACATCCAGAGCCAAGCCTCTTCCTGTGAATTAGTGTCAGCACAGACTATGGGGAGGGAGATCTAGACCCGTCCTGCTGGAAACAGCACCATGCACTGGCTGCTGCCTGGACTGGGATATTCAGAGCCAAGCCTCTCCCCATGGGCCCCTACTGGCAGGGGGACAGTTAGATCCCAGCTCCTTCCAGCTTGTGGCCTGGCAAACAAAAGTGTCAACCCCCCACAAGCAACTAGTGGATCCAGAGAAACACAGGCTCTAGTGATAGTTGTTAAGGTGAAAAGCAATTGAAAGCCTGTGGTGCTTTGCTGTTTCACTGACCTTGCAGGTCTAGGGTCAGTGGTCTGATCATCTATTCAGAAGATAGTGGTGTGCAGTGTGGCATCTAGGGGGTGTCTCCTTCTGAGGGTGGTAGCCACTGTGGATTCCCTATAGTCTGGCTGTGAAGTCCTACATTGTTTATTGTTTTGTTGGGTTGGGTTTTATTCTCTTTTGCTTTGTTTGGTTATGTCATACCTGGTGGCATGAGCAGCTATTTCAATGATATTAAGATATATATGGTGGCCATTTTGAATTTACTATTGTCTTGTTTTGTAGTCTTTTATTGTACTCATTGTTTTGCTTTTGCTGTTTCTATTCTATTCTGTTCTGTTTGAGTTTTACTATGTCTGAAAGTATCTGCAGTTATTTTGAAGACAACAAAAGGCATTATGGTCACTACTGTTGATTTTGTAATGTTGTGAAGTCCTGTAACACTTACTCTGGTTTGCTCTGATTGGTTTTTTTTTTTTAATTTTAAAGAGAATAAAACAACACCACACAGAGCAAAACAGAACAAAGCAAATCAGAACAGAACAAAGCAAGTAACACAGGACCTCACAAAAAGACAACAGGAAATCAACGGTGGCTACCATAAGGTCTCTTGTTTTCTTCATAATAGCTGTCCATACCTTCATGCACAATACAATCCAACAAAACAAAATAGTATAAAACCAACCAAAACAATAGAATGAGAGTATTATGGGACTTCAAAACAAGACAATAGGAAATCAACAATGGCTTCCCTAGTGTCTCTTGTTCTTTTCAAAATAGCTGTCCATACCCTCATACACAGTGAAATCAAATAATAAGAAAACAGACTAAGACCAATCAAAACAAAAGAATGAAAGCATTACAGGACTTCAAAACCAGATAACAGGAAATGGACAATGGTTACTATAATGCCTCTTTTTCTTCAAAATAGCAGTTCATACCATCACTTATAATAAAATCAAACAAAACAAAACAGAGTGAAACCAATTAAACAAAAGAACAAAAGCATTATAGGGTGACAAAACGAGAAAATAGGAAACCAGCCATGAATACCATAATATATCCCATTATGTTCAAACTAGCTGCCCTTAGCATCAGACACAGTAAAATCTAACAAAACAAGGCAGAACGCAACCTAACCTACCAAAATTGTGAAAACATTACAAGAGTTCAAGACAAAACAGTAAGAAATTAACATTGGTTACCACCTTCTCCTCCTAGGCGTTTCTTCCCCTATCACTTTTATAATATCTATGGTGTTTTTGGATCCCACTAACTCCTGCTTTTTATACCAGTGTTCACCCATATGAGTTCAAACTGTTTCACCCACGAACATGATCTCCAGTTGCCACTGAAGAACCTCAAGATTATCCTACTTTGTAGCTGGGTAGCTTTCCATTGTATGAAAATGCCATATCTTTGTTATCCATTCTGTGATTGCTGGGCTAATTATCCTTGCTTTTTTCTGTTGCTCAGATCAATTGTTTTCTCCCTTTTGATTTTCAGTCTATGAATTTCCATCAGAGTTAAATGTGTTTCTTATATACAGTATATTAATGGATCTTGTTTCTTGATACACTCTCCCCGCATTTCTTTTTATTTCTGAATTGAGGCCATCTACATTGCTGGTTACAACCATCAAGCATTGGTTTGTCTCTGCCATGCTATCCTCCTGTTGTTGGCCTTCTGTTTTTCCTATTCATTCAATTGCCTGTCTTGTTTAGCGATCCTCCTCTGCTGCTGTTCCTGGAACCATGGTCATCTTTATCTCTCTCTAGAGTATCCTTTGGCACTCTCTGTAGGGTTGGCTTGGTGGTCATGAATTCCTTCAGTTGTTCTTCATCATGGAAGTATCTTATTTTTCCATCAATTTTGAAAGATAGCTTTGCAGGGTACATCAATCTGTGTTGGAAGTTGTTTTCTTTCAGGATTTGAAACACTTCACTCCAGACTCTTTTTGACTTGATGGTTTGTGTTGAGAAGTCTGTCATGATTCTGATGGGTTTTCCTTTATAGGTGATCTGTTTCTTTTCTCTAACAGCTTTTAATAATCTGTTCTTGTGCTGAATTTCTGGAATCTTGATTATTATATGTCTGGGTGTAGACTTATTTTGGTTATGGCTAGTTGGGGTTTTATTTGCCTCAGTTATCTGTATACCAGATCCTTTTCCCACATTTGGGAAGCTTTCTGCTATTGTTTCTGTAAATAATGTTTTTATTTCATTTGTGTTGATCCCTGTTTCTTCATTAGTACCTATCACTCTTAAATTATTTCCCTTTGCATTGTCCTGCAGCCATTGAATTGTCATTTCCTGATTCCTTGTTATTTTAAAAAAATCTTTCCTTTTGTGATCACTAGCTGAAATCCTGTCTTCAAGATCTAAAAGTCTATCTTCAGTCTCTTTCAAGTGGTTTTGCCAGCTTTCGATTGACTTTTTAATTTCCTGGATATCTTTTTTAATCTGTTTCATGCATTATAATTCCTTTCTATATTGTTCATTCACAGTTTCCAACATTTTCTTATGCTCTTCTTTTTTTTCTAAGTCTTCTTTAAGTATACTTAGGAATTTTTTCATTATGTTTTTCATTTCTTCTTTCACCTGAGATATTATTTCTGATCTGATTACTTTTACAGTCTCATGAAGTTGTTTCTTTATTTCCATTGTTATCCTCTTGGAGATTTCAGGTGTATGACTTCCATTTTCTTCCATGACTGTATCTCCCAGATTTGTTCTGTGTGGGCTGGAAGTCTGAGATTGCCTTTTTCTCCTTCCTCTTGTCATTCTCCTGGATTCCTTCCAACAAGCTTGTCGTAGGGTCCTAGGCACTTACCAGAATGACTTCCCCACAATGGTGTAGGGGAATGGGACAGGCACCTGGGTTCCTCTGACTCCAGGTTTACAGGGAGGTAGCAGGTTGTGAGGTGGGCTTCTTCAGAACCGTGCAGCTACACTGGGGCTTTCCTGATGGCCAGGTGTGCATGGTGGAGGGGCTGCTTCTCTCAGCCTACCTGTCTACCCTGGGACTCCTGTGATGGTGGCAGGTGCACAGAGGTGTGTTTGCCTGATTCTCCCAGTGGGTGATGACTGCCCAAAGGAAGCAAGGGCCTCCAGTGGCTGCCTGTGGGTACACAGGGCTTACTTGACTGTGTGTCCCTGCTCCTGCTGGCTGCCAGCAAGCAAGCCTTCTACTGTTGGTGGCCAGTGGGCAGTGGTGGACCTGCTGGTTGTTTCTGAGTGAGCCGCTTGTCTGCAGGGAGCTCCTTCCTGCAGAGGGGACTGGCAGGTGGAGGCAGATGATCTCATTCTGATTGGTTTTATTTTCCTTTTTTGTATCCTCTTTAAAATGAAAACAAGAAAAAAAATAGATTTAGGTCTGTTTGACTCCCTAACCATTATGCCGTGTGCTACTTTCTTTCATATGGGGAAAGAAGCCCCTGTGACAACTCTAGACAGCCCATGTGTAGGACTGCACTTTCTATCCCACTGTGGCTCTAGGAGCCTGTTGACTTATTTCTCTGGTCTTTTTTCTTCTCAGCCCCAATTAACCTCTACTGCTGAAAGTGCTCTTGGTCTTTCATTTTCTTTCAAGCAGCTACTTAAAATGTCCTCTTCTGTGAAATATTTCCAAAATGACCAAAGAAAAAGTTCGATCTCTCTTGTTGTTTACATCCAAACATATACAAAAATCTCTGGGCTATTTCTTCCTTATTTTCATTCCAAAAGGCACCCATTTTTCTCTACTCTGAAAATTTCCATATTGTGAGAAACTTCTATGTGCCAGCCAAGGTATCAGAGGTGAGGACTAACATTTTTGGATGCTCTTAGCACCTTGTGGGAGGTAGCATGTCAACAGATCATGTTATTAGAAGTGTTAAGTGCTATAACAGAGTTGTGGTCACACAGAGGAGAGCTCCATGTTCAGTTTGGGGATCAATTAAGGTTTTCAGATACATGAGTTGTGTTAAAGGATAGGTGGGAGCCAGTTGACGAAGAGGAAGAAAGAAGAGTGTAAGCAAACATATGGAAGCAAGAACTGCAAGAAAGTCTGAGAACCACAAGCGGGGTTGAGTAGAATTACAAGTGGGTGTGGAGAGTATGTGGTAGTGGTTGATGGAGATGGTCTGGAAAGACAAAGCAGATGATCCCCAAGGGTCTGGTATTAATGCAATAGCCTAAAATCTCCATGGAAGTTAAGAGAGTAAGACCATGTCCTGGTGCCTGCCTACAGTAACATTTTACAAGGGCCAACATATACTAATTGTTTCTGAACACCCTCCCACCCCAGTTTTTTCATGTGCTTTCCCACATTGCTTCCCTATCACTCCCCCCTTGACCTCAGAACTTTCTTGTAGCTTTCCTTCTCCTGAGGGCAGCAATTCCCAACATTTTGGGCTCCAGGGAACAGTTTTATGGAACACAGTTTTTCATGGAAGGCAATTTTTCTATGTTCTGAGGGGAGGATGGTTTCAGGATGCTTCAGATGCATTACATTTATTGTGCATTTTATTTCTATTCTTATTACATTATAATATATAATGAAATAATCATACAACACACCACAATGCAGAATCTGTGGGAACCCTGAGTTTGTTTTCTTGCAATAGATGGTCACATCTGGAGGCAATGGGACACAGTGATGTCTGAAGTGCATTGCTTATATCCAGTCTATTCCATAATCTTATTTTGGTTGTTGTCACTGTAGAAAACCCTGCTTCACAAAGATGGAATGCTGAAAGTGGAAGCAGGCTATTCAGTGATATTGTGGAAATCTAGGATATTTTGCTTTGGCTTTAATACAGGACATATGGAGATTTAAAGTTGTCTCAAACATATTATTAAGGCCACCATCATTTGCGATTTCAAGCAGTTTATCCTGTTCTAGCACTTAAGTCAATTCACCTGGCTTTTTCACAAATGGATTGTAGGTCTGTTCCTTCCAAGTCTAGGGACCTTTTGTGGTTGGGAAGTAATGCTCAAAGTGTTTTAAAAGCTGAGATGAGTGATTATGCATCAGCTAAGAGAAAGAAGGTCTTGGCTCATTCTCTTTCAGAATCTCTTGTAATAGCTGAAATGTCAAAAATCCAGTGCTTACTCATTGCCTCCATAGTTCCTTTGGTTTTGAATGCATTCTCTTTATCTGCTGACTTGGACACAGTTGTGATTCTCTCCTGAAGTGATAGACTGAGTTCACTGAATAGGCTGAATATGTCACATGAATATACACGTTTTAAGACCAATTCTGTGTCACTGAAATGTGCCGCCAGTGGTGACTATTTTTCTAAAGGAAATTTTTGGAGCCCCTCTTATAACTCAGAAACTCTGCTTAATGGTCTATCTGTAGAAAGCTATCTCACTTCTGTGTGTAAGAGAAGACGCATGTGCTCTGTACCCATCTCCTTACAAAGCTGCACAAATAGACATGGGTTAATGTACTTTAATGTGACTAATAACTTTAATCACACTCTGAAAAACATTGTTAAGGTGACATTTTATGGTTATTCAGCACTTCTCTACAGATAATGCAATGCACAGAATCACATTTAGAAATAACCTTTTTGACCCAACTAGTGCTATGACAGAAATCTATGCACAACAACTGTTCTACCTGTGGGTAAATGAACACAAAATGGCTAATTCAGTTTTCCTAATATGGAACCATTCAAAGGCTTTAATAATTCTATATCTATGATGTTGGTTGGCAATAAAAGTGCACATGACATACCTCCATGCATATCCTCCTGAAAAATATATCACTCAGAAATAAGCATTGTTGCTTCGTTGTCAGTATCAGTAGACTCATTGATGTGGCTTTCATGTCAGTGACTTATTAATTCTCTCTAACAACTGTGCCTCAGTATTCCAGTGGGCGGGCCACAAGCAGACTAAAATGTGTTGGATCCTGATTTAAAGGCCACTAGATACAGCTTATCTTTGAAGTACATCAACTCACTTGCCACTATAAAGCCTGCCACCAGTTGCAGTTTATTTGTCACTTGCACTAACTAATACAGTGAGTATTGATATTAGTCTGCAGGCAATTCACTTATGGTCTCTTTACAGTCAAACATTTTGGCTAAAGTTATTCTGTATTTGAAGCTGTTCCCTAGTGCTAGCTTCACCGGCTCAGCTCCACCTCAGATTATCAGACATTAAATTTAGACATGTAACCTAAATGCCTCACGTGCACAATTCATAGGAGTTTGCACTCTTATGAAAATCTAATGCTGCCACTGTTCTAATCAGAGGCAGAGCTCAGGCAGTAATGCAAGCAATGGGACTGGCCATAAAAACAGATGAAGCTTTGCTTCCATGCCTGTGGCTCTCTGCCTGCTCTGCAACCCAGTTCCTAACAGGTCATAAATAGTCCCAGGGGTTGAAAATGCCTACCCTCGGGGGAAAGCTTAAAACATTACTCTTTTAGGAACACATGCATCCTAACAAGGATTAATCTGAATAATTAACAAACATTTTCTGACTCTTGTTCTTCATGTCCACTATGTCTTGTGATCCTGACAAATACCCTGCAAAGATGATATTGTGATTATCCCTATTCTAGGAAAGAAGAGGCAAAGTCATGAGGGAAACATTCCAGCAAACAACACCCAAGATAGGAAACCAGATTTTGTGTTAGTGAGAGGGTGCAGCAGGATTCAGGAGGTAGAGACTAACTTCTAACACCAAAAGCTCACTGTGTGGGTAGACCACTGATATTCGAGGTTATCCATCCTTCATACATAACTTCAGTACTCAGTATTAGGAATTCATGATCTGATGTGCCTTTTGGTTAGTAATTATTATTTTCAGGCACATAGTTTGGCCAGTGACATACAGGTCCTACATAATGAGGCATATAATGGTACTTTATACATTTGATTTTGTATTTGTCTTAGGAGAAGGAGAACTAGAAAGGACTATGTCTTTTCATGTCTCTGTCAACCCTGTCAAAGCCCTATTCTTTAGAGCCCATAAGGACCCAAGCACCAAACCAGTCATCGGCTGAGATCACTCCAGCCACCTTTACTCATACCAAATTGGTCCTTGATCTGAACCTATCTTCCCTGATTCGTAATTTGACTTAGATTTCACTTGGTTTTTCTGGATTCAAGCTTCCCTGAAGAACTCAACCTGATTTACCCTCTGTTCAATGCTTCCTAGATCTAACTCTCTTGGTGCAAATCCAGATTTCTTACCTATTAGTGTCTGAGCAGATACAGTTAAGTGCTCAATAAAATCTACTGATGGGGATAACAGTGACTGCTAACACTGAACATGCCTCTCATGTGCTACGTCAGTTAATCCACAAGATTTCCATACTGATAAATCCCATGAGTAGTTCTTAGACATCCTTTTACTTAAAGTGACCTCTGGGCTACATATGACTTACTACATTTGCTTCCAGGATACCATATATGGATTTTCCTCCTTTTCAGTCTCTGGTGAGAGTTCCTCCTTTCCTCTGGATCTCTTGATATCACTGTGACCCAGGGATCCATCCTTCATTCTTTTTTCTATTTACGCTCACTTTCATTTACTCTCATGACTTTCAAACCTCTTCCTGAACTCGTATATCCATTAACTACCTGACTCACCCACATCTAATAAACGTCTTAAACCTACAATTCAGATCAAACCTGTGCCACCCTCAGACTTCTTCATCTTAGTTAATGGCAACTCTAAATCCCTGAAGAATCATCACCTACCCGTTTCCTTTATGTTCCACATCCAATTCTCCTGCAAATTTTGGTGGCTCTACCTTCAAAATATGTTTTGAATCTAATCACTTCTCACCATCTCACTGCTACCATTTTTGTTATCTCTTGCCTGGATTATTCCAACAGCTTCCTAACTATTCTTTCTCCTTCTACCATACTTGCCTCTACAGTCTATTGTCAACATAGTAGACAAATATATCTTTTTATAAAGTATAAGTCAGACCATGTCATTCCTCTACTGAAAAACTTGAAATGACTTCCTATGTCTTAGAGTGTGAAAGCTAATGTCCTCACAATGGCCTACAAAGTGTCCTGACACCATAAGTCATTGCCAGGATCATGACCTGACATTGTCTTTTCCCTCTTTTCTTCTCCATTACCAGGCTGTAGTTAAACTACCTTCCTTACTATTCAAACATGCCAGGCTGATGCCCACATTATGAATCTTGTACTGGTTGATATCTCTGCACCAACATTCTTCCTCAGATGTAAACCTGACTCAGTCCTCACTGACTTAAAGTCTTTGCTCCAATGTCACCTCCTCAATGAGGTCTACACTGGCCATCACATCAAAGACTGCAATCCATTCTTGGCACTCTCAATCTTG
Organism: Cuniculus paca; assembly: GCA_004365215.1. NCBI lineage: Eukaryota > Metazoa > Chordata > Mammalia > Rodentia > Cuniculidae > Cuniculus > Cuniculus paca. The sequence continues at coordinate 4,875 of RJWT010021638.1, read as the reverse complement.
CTTTCTTGCTCTACTTCCCCCCTGTAGTGCTTATCACCTACATATTAGATAATTTACTTGTTTATGACATTTTGCCTCTCCTCAAAGATAAGTTCTAATTGGAATGCAAAATAATAATAATAATAATAATAATAATAGCTAAAAAAGCTAATATTTATTTAGAACTGTGTTTTAGACTATCCTAAGCCCATATTAAGAAATTTAATTTTTATATTAATCCTGTGAGATAGGTACTATTATCAACTCCATTTTATGGATGGAAAAATGAAATATGAAGAGGTAATGACTAGATTAAAGTAACACATCTAGTGGTAAATTCTAGACCCAGATTCTCTGGCTCCAGAGTTCATTCTCCTTCCATTCCCAGTATTGGGGATTGAACCTAAGCCTTATGCACACTAGTCAAAAATTGTAGCACCTAATCACTTCTCACTAGCTATAGTAGCTTTTAAAAATTTTATTTTGAGAGAAGGTCTCATTAAGTTTCCCAGACTGGCCTGGAACTTGTTGTATTTCTGCTTCAACTTCCCAAGTATCTGGAATTACAGGTGTGTGCCACCACACCCACCTCAGAGTTCATTTTTTTAATGTAACAACTATTCTGTCTCTTATTACATAACAGTTAGTAGGTGCACAATAAATATTTTTGGAATGAGTACATGAATAAATTCCTAGCAGAACAATTGGCAGGCAAATAATAATGTTACCTTACAGATGGGGGAACTGAGAAACAAAGAGATGCTAAGAAAATTGCTCACCAGCTAGTATGATAAGGTAGATAGTGACAGATATGAGGTCCAAATGTTGCTTCGATTTCCAGCACTCATGCCATGGTCAAAGGATGGAGATAAACTGATGATAAACCTGCACTCTCATAGTTTCTCATTGTAAATGCTTCACGTAAGTTTTTTGCTTAACATATCATCTAGGAATTCTCATCAGATACTTTGAAGGAGGTACAAAAAAACATCAATTTTCCACAGTCCAACATAAAAACTAATCTCATGTAGATCAACTGACTTTTACAAAGAAGAAATATGACTCAGGAGCAGCACTGCTGTTTCCCAGGTGGATTCCAGTTTGCCTGTAATTTACAGAAATGCACAGCAAATGCAGAGATACTCCCATTAACTCCTTTGTCTTAAAAGAACACTAGAATTTGGACTTGTGTCATTTTATGGGATCAGATTTGAGTGGAGACTGGTCTGGCATGGTCACTGCTGCTCTTAATCCTGGTCTGAGAACCAGTCAGGGGCTCAAAGTCATTTTTGTCAATTTTCCAAGTGTGTGTTGGCAACCACATTGTCTTGATGCTTGCCCAGTCGGCTCTCCATCTCATGGAGACATTCCCACACTGGGGGACTCTATTTACATGTCTGCATTCCTGACTTTACAATCAGATCAGCTAAAAATCACTTGCAGAGACATCAGGGATATTAGGAGATTCTAAGCATATGTTAAGAAATTTAAGAGTTGTGTATCTATAAGTAAAACAAAATGTAGTTGTGTACTTAATTAAGTCGTAGTTAAAACTGGAGTTTATTTTTTGAAGTACCCAAAAAGTAAAGTTATTGAAATGAGAAAGTATTACATGACAGCTTTATTATTCATACCCTTACTGCTTTTTCTTTTTCTTTTTTTTTTGTGGCACCAGGGATCAATCTCACAACCTCGTGCTTGTCAGGCAGGCACTTAGGCCACTGAGCCAAACCCCCAGCCTTCTCACTGTTTTTTCTTTTGGTCTTTAAGAAGATACCAGCCACTAACTAGTGTGCCTCATTACCTTTTAATGGAAAGTTAGTCTGAATACATTCTTTGGAGTTAGACTATAAGAAGTCTTAGAGAAAACCTGCTTGTTTCACCTCTGCCTAAAAATACACTTGGAAATAGTTTGGAAATATTCTTTATAATATGTATGCATACTTTGTCTAGTCTAAAAATAGGATGTATAATTAAAACATTTGTAAATTTCACCAAGTTAAAAGAGAGTTTAGAGAGGACAGGTGCTAACACAGCAACTGACTTGCTAAGTCTTAGGCAGAACTGTGCCTTTAAGAAAAATGAGTTTTAAAAGTCCTTCTATTTTAAGGGTTCTTCATCTCCAGTTCAATTACCTAGTCAGAGTCATCTCCCTGAGCTTGAGCTCGTGTAAAGCCCTTTTCATCTTGGATTGTCACTATATATTTACAGCGTGTCTCCCCAGCTAAACTGTGAGCTCCTCAAGGGCAAGAGTGAGTCTTATTTATTTTTGTATCTCCAGAGCTCAGGGCACAGCCTGTGTGGACCATAGAATATTGGGCAGGAAATGGTTAAAGAAACAAAGTCTGATGTGGCTTCAGTCAAAGGGATGTGGCGATCACAGAGTTTATTTTCCAGTTATGGGACTCATTTTCAACTCTCGATTTAAAGAATAAGCTTTCAAATCTGCCATCCTGCCATGGTACAGGTAGGGTGACACATGACCTGGGGGGAGAAGGCAGACAGGAGACAGAGAGAGAGAGAGAGAGCGCAACATGATTAGGGACAGTGGAGAGTGGATTGCCGTATGTATTGGAAGGGATCAAAACTGTTAGTAGTGAGGACACTTTCTCTGTACTCTGTGTGCTGTCAGACCAAACCGTAGGTGAAGACACTGAGATTTGTATTAAAATAGTAATGAGATAATGACACAAGGAAGTGACCTTTCCCCTAGATAATACTTGACACAAAATAGTACGGGGCACAGGAAGGGATAAATAAAATCTGGGTAGGGAAAAGAGAAAGGGAATCTAGATCTATCCAAAAATGGCTCTTTGGGTACTGCTGGCTAAGAGCTGTCATCAATTCCTTACTAAGGAGGGGACTTGCTACAAGGGTCTCACTGTGAGATATATATATATATATATATATATATATATATATATATATATATATATATAAAATTATGCTCACCAACTACTATATACAGTCCTTGTCTCCTAGGAAGGATGAATAAATTTTTTAATGTTTTCATAATTCTCTAGGAGTTGGGTCTGGACTCCATGGATCCTATAACCGGTTCAGTCTTGATTCACTTTGGGTAGGAATTGGCACTTACCAGGACACAATCCTGTACACGTGCTCTGGTTAAAGCCAGAACACAGTTGTATTCTATCATTGTTAAATGGATGAATGGATTTCGTTCAGCTGCCTGGTGCTATCCCTGACACAGTTTGTCAGGGTCCCTCGCTGGACCATTTCTCCAGAGGTAGTGCTCTGCTCTGAATCCACCTGTTCCAAATTCTGGGTTTTTCTTGAACACCTAACAAATGGCTAAGCAGTAAGCAATCAAGTAGGACTTGCGGTATAACCCTCTGCTCTGTCATTTCATTGGAGAAAAACAAACCTACTCAAAGGAGTATCTACACGGCTGCAATTTATTCTGTCCAATATTTTCCTCAAGTTCAAGTTAAACAGTGACAGATTCTGTTTTGATTTCCCTGCTTGTAATTCCCCAGGTAGGAAGCCATCTGCCTTGATGGAAATGATTTATCACTTGAACAGTGTATAACACAGACAGAAACAGCCCTCTTGGTTCATGTTGCCTAAGAATTTCTACTGCAAACCTAACATGGTGACTGTTCAGTGAGCTACACCTGTTGAGATTTGCAATCTGGCAAGTTGACACCAGACTTCGCGCTTTAGATGGTTCTGGACTGGAATCCTGATTTTAACACTTTCTGCTTGAAGGATTTTGGGCATGTTCCTTAATGTTTCTGAACTTCACTGAATTTCCCTCATCTGTAAAATAAGGAAGTATAATACCTACTCACTAAAAAGCTATTTTGAAGTCATAATATGAAAATCTTATCCATCGATTCACTTATAGATACAATAATGGACTTCAAGGTATGTACAATCTTCTTCCAGAGAATTTTAATTAGGGCCTCACACCTTACCCCAGGGAAAGAAGTGTGATGGAACCATAGGATGGCTTAAAGTTTTTGGCAAATGCCAGTGTGAGTCAGAAGCAAAAGCTTTCAAAATCAACAGAGCTGAGACGACTGGCCTCAGAAACAGGGAAGGTAGTGGCTGAAAGGAAGATGATTCATTCATTCAGCTAATTGAGTGCCTGTTACATGCAGGTCTTGTTCTTAGGGCTAAAACTCTAGCAGTGACTTGAGGCAGTGAAACCCTTACCTCTGGAGTCTATAATCTAGTGGGGAGAGACAGCTAAAAGTATAATAAATAAGCTAAATATGAAGTGTTTCAAAAGATGTGTAAAACAGGGGAAGCTGGGAGAGGACCGTTAGGGTTTGCAATTTTAAGCAAGGTGGTCAAGAGTGCCCACCTAAGAAGATGGTTTCAAAGCAAAAAACAAAGGAGATGAGGATGTCTTCAAAAGGTCATGACAGTGTGGGTAGGAATGGAAGTAAAAGTGGACAGGTAACAGAGGCTGTAGGGAAGACTTGTGACCAGGCCTCAGTCTCCGCTCCACCATCAGTGCCTGGTTATGTCACAGGGAATAAAGGACAGTTTCTGTGCCCATTGTGGCCTTTGTAGGACCAGCTTACAGTGCCCTTTCCTCCATGCCCTGACCTACCATCCTGCTAGATATCAACCTGCTTTCAGTAGCTGCACTTTTAAGAAATTAGAGGAGCCTTTCTCCAAAGTAGGATTGCTGGGTACGATTGTGCAGGTTGTACTGTGCACAGGCTGCCACCTTTAAGGAGGCTCCATTAATATTTTCCACTTTCTATATTTGTATGGTTATGAAGATTTTCTGGCAGGTGTCAGTAAAGATATTTTCTAATGAAAGCTGCTTTTAAGGTAATCTTCTGACATTTGGGAATAAAGCATCCTGAAGAAGGGGCATCTTTTTCTAATTCTCATTAAGGCACATGGGAGCCAGTGGCA
>RJWT010021637.1:0-17185 GCA_004365215.1 Cuniculus paca | reverse complement strand
GCAGCCAGGTAGGCCCCATGCACCCATAGGCTACCATTGGAGGCCTTTGCTTCCTTCAGGCAGCCAGCACCCACCAGGAGAATTAGACAAACACACCCCTATGTGCCTGCCACCATTGTGGGAGTCCCAGGATAGACACGCAGGCTGAGAGAAGCAGCCCCTCTGCCACATACCCCTGGCCATTGGGAAACCCCAGTGTAACTACACAGGTCTGGAGAAGCCCACTTCACACCCTGTTACATCCCTGTAAACCTGGGGTCAGAGGAACCTGTCCCAATCCCCTATACCTTGGAGGGACAGCCTTTGTGGGAAGTGCCTGGGACCCTACAACCAGCTTTTTGGGAGGAACCCAGGAGAATGACAAGAGAAAGGATCAAAAGGCAATCTCAGACCTCCAGCCCATAGAGAACAAATCTGGGAAATACAGTCATGGAAGAAAATGGAAGTCACGCACCTGAAATCTCCAAAAAGATAACAATGGAAATAAAGAAACAACTACATGAGACTGTAAAAGTAATCAGATCATTAATAATATCTCAAGTGAAAGAAGAAATGAAAAACTTAAAGAATTTCTAAACATATCTAAAGAAGACTTAGATAAAACACAAAAGCATAGAAAATTGATGGAGACCTTGAATGAACAATATAGAAAGGAATTAAAATGCATGAAACAGATCCAAAAAGATATCCAGGAGAAGTCAATCGAAAGTTGGCAAAACCACTTGAAACAGACTGAAGATAGACTTTCAGACCTTGAAGACAGGATTGCAGCTAATGATTGTGAAAGGAAAGATTTTTTTAAAATAACAAGGAACCAGGCAGTAACAATTCAATGACTGCAAGACAAGGCAAAGAGAAATAATTTAAGAGTGCTAGGTATCAATGAAGAAGCAGGAGTCAATGCAAATGAAATAAAAATTCTATTTACAGAAATAATAGTGAAAAACTTCCCAAACATGAGAAAAGGGTCTGGTATACAGATAACTGAGGCATATAGAACTCCTTCATGATATTGTTAAAATGCAATATATTTTATTTATTTACTTATTTATTTATTTTGGTATCAGAAATCAAACTCATGACCTCATGCTTACCAGGCAAGTACTTAAGCCACTAAGCTAAATCCCCAGTCCTCTCCTCATTTATTTAAAAATATTTGATTAATATAAATGACTTTTGATATTAGTAATTAAAGATATTCAGACTAAGAAGTTTGAATAACATCTAAGAGAAAGCATGCAGCTTACCTGGCATATGGTAAATATGAAATGAAAGTTGACTGGATTAAAAATTAAATTCACACCTCAAATATATAGAGCATAAATTTAGTCAAATTCTAAAATAACTTAGAAAATAGATTTTCTGTTTTTTGGCTTTTTGATGGTTTTTGCTTTCCAATTTCCAGACTTTTAAAATATTTTTTTCAATGTCTTCATTATTATGCACATCCATTTTTATAGTTACTCAGCAACTGTAAGGTTTCAAACAAACTATGACTCTTATTGCTGTATTAAGGGAAATTATAATAGCCTATTGACTGCAGTTCAGTCAACAATCCATTCATTATTCTGTCTTGAAGGCTATGTTCGTAAAATAATGAATGTGATTATCAAAAAAATCAATATAAGTGTGAGGATGGAACTAGTGATGAGTCCAAGATGTTAATTTATATTTTTGTGCCTTTCAAAAATATATGCAATTGAATTTGGACATTCTTTCCCATCCATTGTCTGTTTCGGTGATTTTCAGAGTAAGGTATAGATATTTCTGTGGGTTGGCAAAGTGTTTCATTATGTTGTTAAGCAAAGTTAAAAATTTCTATTTCTGCTCAGTTTTATCTCATTCTTTTATTTTTTATTTTGTGAATTTTATAATATACTAATTATATCATTTTAGGGCTGTACATGTATATAATTGAAAATATATGTTCAAAAAAGCTTGGAATTAACAGATGTAGTCTTCATAGTACAATGAAAGACTTATATGCTCTGAATGCCTGATATAAACATTCGGACAGTGACTAAACTTTTAATGAAATTTTTATACACTGAATATACTAGGAATACATGTTATTATAAATAGATTGAGAAAGCAAATTTGGACATGGCTTTGGTTGCATAATTAGCAGTATTCTGCTATTTCAAGTTATAATAATGTTAAATTTCTTTTGTTGGCCTGGATTTTATAGAAATGCATGCTCCAAAGAAACAATGGATTTTAAATGTTCATACTGGAAAAAATTATACAGTTGCAAGACATTTGAGTTTTCCACACTAATGTCTTTGTTGACCTGCTTGTCCTTTTGCCTTACTATTTTTTTCATGCAAATAAAGATCTATCTGACCAACGCTGGGCTTTTAGCAAAAACATTTTAGTTCTGAGGCGCCAGCCACTTTCATTCACCATTGTTTGCTGTGAAATAGTTCTTACTAGTGATTTTACTGTAATTTCTCATAGCCAGAATCATCACCATCAATGTATGACCTGGAAAGTCTAAATTCATTTTTTTGAAAACAGCTCTTTGTCTATTATCAATTATGAATAGATCTTTCTCTCATCAACTCATTGAAAAATTTTCCATGCTCAAAATTTGCAGGCTGTAAGGATGAGGCCAGTGTCTAAGACAACACAGATTTTTTCCCCCTTTGGAATAGATATATATGAGAAATGAATGCTCAGCAGGGACGCCAATTTCATGTAAGCCTCAGAGACTGCATGTCAATGTATTATTGTATCATCTTCTATGTATTTTAGAGAGAGAACACAAAGCAATGTTGTACTAAAAGTATCTGCTAGTGCTGTTTTTTAAAACAAAGTCTTAAAAATCTAAAAACCATTTCATTGCTAAAATATTTATAAACTTATAGACTGGGAGTTGGAGTGGTTGCAAAGGTTTCTCCTCTTTGTATAGATGAGGAAACTTAGGCCAAGACAGTGACTTTCCCATAGTCATCCTCTCAAAAAGCTTAGAATTTGTTACCAGATCACGGTCCAACACTTCCGTTCTCCTACACTTCCGTTCTTCCCATGAATCAACTTTCTGTTAATGACAGCATTTGAGAGTGACACAATAATGAAACATTGTGTAGGAATCAGAACCCTACAGAAAAACTGTGACAGGGAGACTAACCCCCTTAAGGAGTCACAGCAATCTTATTTGGTTTCTCCCCTGGATGTGAAATTGTGGGTTTTAGTCAAACTCACCTAACTTCTCAGTAGGAACATCCAGATAATGTTTATCTTACATTTAGATGCATGCATTTTGGCAAGGAGAGGTGGTGAGGAAGCAGTAAAACTGACTTAGAGGGCCAACATGCCTGTTCTATCCTCTGATGTATTTACCTTGTGTTTGTCAATAATGCCTCAAGATTTCACACAAGTTCTATACCTCTTTGTGCTCTCAGACCTTTCCTACACCATGCAACATATGTGGCTTTACAGTTACCTGGGTTATGTCTCTTCCGTTACCAGGCCAGCTGTGGCTTAAACTGAGAGCCCCATTAGACTCACTTGTGTGAATCTGTCACCTAGCACAGTATCTGATGCACCGCAGATGATCAAAATACTGGTTAATTCAGTGAAAATCTGTTTTGTAAGGCTTGTTTAAAAAGGGGCCACTGGCTTTCAAAAACTACTAAAAGCAAAGTCTCAAAGACTTTATTTATTTTATTTTGAGATAAAATATTGATATATTACCCAGGCTGGTCTTGAACTTCTAGAGTCAAGTAATCCTCCTACATTCATCTCCCTGGGACTACCACCACATACCACCATATACAGCTGCAAAGATATTTCTTTCTAGAAAGAGAAGTAAATAATTACTGGCTTTGTTTCTTAATTATTTGCCACTGTCTTTGCTCTACTATTCCTGTCTCCAGTCCTAGTGAAGGAGACTCAGGGACTAGTTCTTTCCATTAAGGTATGAGCAGAAGTAAGGAATGTCAATTAAAAGTCAGAGCATTTAATTGTTAGTGTGAGATGTCTATGGTTTTATTTTCCTCTACCACATCAAGTATCTATTATTCTAAATGGGGGTTGCTATATGTACCTGTGTCTTGACTTAAAAGGTATTTTAATTTGTGACCCTTGCTAATCTATAATAGACATGAGGCATAAGCAATAATAAACCTTTGCAATATTCTTCTGAGATTGGAAGGATTGTTTGCTACTATCATATAACTTAGTCTATTCTAACTGATACAAAAACCAGGAGAACACATTGCCTCTATCTTGACAGTCAAATCATTTTTAGCATAGAATGAACTTTAAAGTAAGAGATAAGGACAAATGATTTAAGAAGGAAAAATAAAAAATAAAAAGCCAGTACCTGGGGAGCAGGATCAGGTAGCTCATACCCAGAGAAAGAAAGAGGTGATGAGCTGAAACCTGTTTAGGTGGATGGGCCATCTGCTCCCATGCTTGCATGGGTGAGTTGCACAGTTATGAGGAATAGCAGGCCATAAGAAGAAATTGGGTACAAATGGTGCATTAATTTTTGGTAGAACACAGGTAACAATAGTGGTTAAAACTATAAGCATAAAAGCAATGAAGCTTTAAAAAGAAACCAATGAGACAGAAAAGGAGATTTAATAATAGACTGAAAAGGTTTTGTTCCCCTAATACAGTGGGTATCTAGTATCTAACAAGACTACATGATAAAATTCTCTGTGAACTTCAAAAGGGTTTTCTTCCTTTGTGGTCATTTATTTTCCCTCTACACATAAAATTTTGAGAGCAGTTGGAATGCTTAAATTTGACTGCTATTTTTAAGTTCTGAATTGCTATTTTTGTTTTCTTGGATTTTATAAGTAGTTATTTGATAAACATTGTGTTGATTCAGGGTATATAATACAATTTGATATCTGCATATGTATTTGCTAGTCATCTTTCTATTACTATAACAAATATCCAAGAAAATCAACTTAATAAGAGATAAGATTTACTTTGATTTACAGTTTTGGAGGTTTTGATCCATGAACTGATAGGTTCATTGCTTTTAGAACTTCACTAGAGTTCAGCCTATTTTGGCAGTGACTTTGCTATGCACATGATCAGGATGTAAAAGAAAGACAAAAGAAGGAAATGAGATCCTACCTTCTGCTTCATGGGATGAATCAATGACCTAAAGACCTCCCACTAAGCCAAACCTCTTAAAGATTCTACCATCTCCTTACAGCACCAAACTGGAGACCCGGCTTTTAAATGCATTGCTCTTTGGGAAATGTCTGAGATCCAACTTATCCATGTGATGATAATTATAATCATGATCAAGTTGATATATCCATCATAAGCTGAGCTTATATTAGACTTCCCAGAATTTATTCAACTTTTAACTGCAAGTATGCACACTTTGATCAGTATCTCCCCACAATCCCTATGCCCCAGCCCAATGGCAACAAACCATTCCATTCCTATTTCTAAAGGTTTGACTGTTTTACACTCCACATATGAAATCATTAATATTTGTGTTTCTCCAACTATTTTACTTAGCATAATGCACTCCTCATTTATCTACATTCCTAAAGATGGCAGATTTCCTTCTTTTATAATGACTATGTTATATGTGCACATGTATATATATGCATATATACTACAATTTCCTTATTTATTCATGTGTAAATAGATGCTTAGGTAGTCGCATTGTCTTGTGAATAAAGATGCGCTGACTTTAGATGCAGCTCTTTGAAATTTCATTTCCTTCAGAAATACAGTCATACTCTAGTGTGCCATAAGGCACTGGTTGTGAAATCTCCTGTGAATACTAAGACCTGTGGATGCTCAAAGTCCCATACAAAAAAATGGCATAGTACTTACATATAACCTATGCACATCCTCTTGTACACTTTAAATCATCTATAGATTGCTTATAATGTCTAATACAATGTAAGCTACGTAAATAATTATTAGACTGTGATGCTTAGCGAATAATGACAAGAACAAAGTTTGTACATGCTCAGTACAAGCAATTTTTTAAAAATACTTTTGATTTGTGGTTGTTTTAATCCATGGACACACAGCCTGTGGATATAGAGGACAACTGTATCCCCAGAAGTAGGATCGTATGGCAGTTCTCTTTTTAATTTTTCAGGGACCTCTAAACTATTTTCCAGAATTCCACTGCTCAGAACAAAGGTTGTTAAAATAGCTTTTGTGTTAAGTCACATCACTGACAACTTTTTAGAGCTATATATTTGTTTTTAGTAATATTTATTTTTTCTGATCATTGTTGTAAACTATGGGAAATGTTTAAATTATAAAGAAGAAAAATTTAAAATTCTTCTATCTCATATTCAGAAGACACTGAAGTGATCACTTTGTTGAAAGTCCAACCAAATTTTTTTTCAGGCATGTGTATGCATTTTAACATGATTTTAGTATTTAGATCCCTGCATTCTTTCTTCACATTGAATTGAATTGTGACTATTATTCTAGGATATTTAAAATATTTTTGAAAATATATACAATTATCTGTTAAATTACTTTCCAATTATACTGTAGGTCAAGGGCTTGCATGCACATTCTCTCTCTTTCTCTCTCTCTGATGAACAAAAATACTTTACATATTACTGATTATTTCCTCTAAGAAGAACTAATTAGGCAAAGTATATAGATATTTTTAGATTCTTAAAATAACCAGACAAATTAGTTGTCATAAAGTCTATACTATTTTATACTCCTGTACACTTATGAGAATGCTATTTTTCTAGTCCCTACCAGAATTCACAATTGTATTTTTATAAAGTTTATTGATTTTTTTATAAGTATGACATGTAATAGTTGATATACTGTATCAATTCAAGAAGTTTCTAAACTTAACTAAGTCAGCAGTTCTACATCTAGGCTGTAGAGAACATGCCCTAGGGTGGCTGTTTATGCCCTAGGATGTTGTAATGGTTGATTCATGGTGTCACCTTGAGAAATTCAGAAGCTTAACTAAGTGACTCAGAAGTTCTAAAATCTAGGGTATAGAGGACCAACCCTAGGGCAGGTAGTCTTCTTAAAGTATGAGGGAGGAAAAGAGGCTTGCTTTCCACATTTTTGCTTTTGTTGCTTTTGCTGTCCTCTGCCATGCCATCCTGCCTGAGATCCAGCTGATTTTAGACTGAAACCTCCACAAACTGTGAGCTAAATAAACTGTGAGCTTAATTTTAGGCATTGGGCATTTTGTATCAGCAAAGAGAGAAAAGTAACCAATATATGGCATTACATTGTTGTATTATATAGTTTTAATTTTTTGATTGAGTAAATATAAACATTTCTTCATATTTAAAGTCACTAGTATTTCTTAGTTTTTATTTAAATTTATATACTTGATTTTTCTTTTTAGAGTATTAGTAATGTTTCTATTGTTTTTTATGTACTTCATATATTTATCCTATTGTGTTAAATATAAAATATTTCCAAGATTAATTTCACATTCAAGACATTCAGAGTCAATAAAGAAGATAATATATGTGAAAGCTATTTTTAAATATAAGATGATATAATATTTAAAATTAAGTTTGACTTAATGCTTTCTTTTTTTTTTCCTTCAAATTTTGGGTTCATTTTTCTTTTGATATTATTAAAAATTTCTACCTAACTCTGATTTGCAATCACTTGAATCTGTATATATGAAAATATATGTAATTCCATATATAAACAGATAATTTTTAGCAGTCCTGACATTAGTAGGATCACATAGTGCATACAAGAGAAACTGATGACCCAGATTCCTTGGGTGTCAATCCCAATGTGTGCATCTTGACTTTTGTGAGCTTGAGCATGTTATTCAGCCTCTCCATGCCTTATTTACCTCTTCTGCAAAACTGCAGAATAATTTGTACAAAGGGAAGAAACAGACTTCATAATACTGCCATAAAGTTTAAACACATTAACTAGACAGTAAGTTTTATATATAATAACTATTTTAATCCTGAGGTGAAGCCCAGAGAGCACAGACAGGGTTGTAGTAAGTGGACCTAAACATTAGATTCTTGTGCTGTATTTCACAAGTTTGCTTCACTTGGAGTAAAGCTTCCAAACTCAGTTATTTTCAGTCATTTAGAGTGAAATACATCTGTGCCTCAAATACCAATAGTTAGCACTTCACTGCAGCACTGTGCAGAACTTATTGATATGCATTACTCATTCAACAATTATTCATCAAATACCTGAGCTGCCAGGAAATATTCTAAGGACTTCAACTGTGAACAAGAATGATAAGGTAACCCAGATAAAAAGTTTATATTTCAGAGAAAAAAGATGAAAAGAAGAAAAAATACAAATAAGTGAGCTCTTTTCAGAGGGAGATAGAAAAATAATATGACCTGAAAAGTCAGGAGACTCTCTCTGGATGCTAGGCTAATTCTACCAGGAGTCTCAGCAAGCCAGGTGAGGAGAGGCAACACGCTGAAAACCTAATCAGAATAATTTTGTGATATAAGCCACACATTTACTCCCATTTTGTAAAAAGAACAATTAAATTACTGGAACCACCTTGATGTTGCTATAATAAAATACAGATATTTTTTCTCTGCAAATGTATACTTGTTCATGATAGAAAATGCAACTATAGACAAAAAAATCATCTGTGATCCTATGGGTAATACCTACTATATACACTTTCTGTCCTTTTTTGCACATATCCATATGATATGTTTAACAAACACAATTGCCCTATACATAATATCTGTAACTTGTTTTCTTTATTAGCAATATTTTTCCAAGACTTAAAGAGTCTTCTGAAACACTTTCTTTAATAGCTGTATGGCCTCACATTAAATTGAAGCATAATAGTTTCCCTAATTAGTCTTTTACCAATGGATATTTATGTCATTCTATTTATCATTATTATGAACAATGCTGCAATAAGCCACCCAATAATAACAGTTAATGTTTATTCAGTGCTCACATAAGGCATGAATTGTGCTAAGCAATTTACCATCTTAGTCCTACGAAATAGTTATGATTTTTAAAAAATCCAGCTTTTAGAAACAGAGAAAACCTGAAAAAAAGAAATCTAATACTTTATTCAAGGTCAGACAATAAATTGGAGAGCTGGGACTTTAAACTTGGATATTCCAGGACCAGAGCAAACACTTAACCATCGCACTCTTTTTTAACCCCTGGCAATATTTCTACAGATTTACAGATAAGTTTCAAACTCCATCAGCATTGTTTCTTTAAGAAAAAAAATTTTAAAAGTGAAGGGAATTTCAATCCTTGCCAGTCACTTTTTCCTTTACTTCTCTCCAGTGCCTTTGACAAAGAAAGCTTAGCAAAAGCAAAAAAGAGGGTGCTGAAGTTCACGTTTTGCCATCAAGCTGTCTTCATTCATCCACTCCATGACCCATGCCCTAAAGAATATTCTCCACACACATTCCCACCGTTGACACACAAAGAGAAATGGAAAGGCAGAGGGAAGAGTCAAGCAGTAGGCAAAAGGTCTCCATAAATGCTCAGAGTACTCTTGATCTGGCTGTACCTCTGTCTTTCCCCAAGTGGCTAATAAAGACACTGAACAGATGAGGTAAAGATAATTGGATTGCACTTAGGGAACTGAAAGAGTCCAATGAATGCATACTGGTAATTGAGAAACACAAAGAGACTCTCCTATACGCTTTGGTCCTTGAAATCATGACTCACTAGATCCATTTCATCTCATTTTTCAAAAAGTGTTGTTTTGTTTTGTTTTGTTTTGTTTTGTTTTGTTTTGTTTTGCTTTGCTTTGCTTGAGAGACTGCTTGGGCAGAAAGATGAAACAGTTCATCTGTGTTACTGTTCCAAGTTGCAAGGATAAACTGGAATCAGTTTCCACTGTGCCAAAGAAACCTCTGCGTATAGTCAACTTTTGTTATCTCATCTAAACAAATGACAGAGGTTTTACTGGGGAGTGATAATTATCATAACTTCCTTGAGTAGCAGATAACATCACTCTATTAAAAAATGGAATATAGAAAAACAAATCTAAAAATAGGTGAAAGAAAATGTGATCGCTCTTTGTTAGTTCAAAGACCTTTCTAAATGTTAAAGAGCTTCACAGTCATTGGCACAATCTTGAATTTTTATTTCATGAGAAACTTCCAACTCACAACCTGGGTTCCAACAATCTGCTTATAAAATTTCTGTTTGAAAACCACAGGTGAATTTGTAATAAATGGTGTTTAGGACTCCAGGGCAATGCACACAAATGTTTTAATCTATAATGTAGCTGAAAAAAAATACTATTAACAACAAAGATTTTTTCTATCATATTTCATATTGTTCAAATGCTTCTTTCCAGAAAATATGTTTCAAAAAAATGAACTGAAACAGGAAGAATATTGTTTGTTTGTTTGTTTTGCGGCACTGGGGATCAAACTCAACAGGAAGAATATTGTTACAGCAGGCATAGGAAGCTACACTTCAGGGTCTCTTATGGTAGGCCTGGGGGCAGGGAAAGAGAAACACTGGCCTAGAGTCTCTAGCAACAGAAGTTTGAGTTTACAGGAAAAATTTGAGATCAGAACCCTTGGTGCAAGACAAAAATGAGAAAAGGAGCAAGAACAGAGGTTATATTAAATACTGGATGGGCTTAAGGAGTCAAAGCAACCATCTACGGTTAAGCATCTTAACAGCAGCTGGTTTCATTTGTTTTCTTAAATGTGCTGCTCCAAAATCTGGGGTAGTCCTTGGATTATTGTAGATGTTCAAAACTTAGTTAAGAAGGAAGGCAAGGAAATAGGGAAAAATGGAAAGAGAGGGGAAGAAGAGAAGGAGGCAAGGAGGGACACCAGGAGGGAGGGACAAAGGAAAGCAAGCAGATAAAAGTAATAGAGGTGGAGTGACATCAGGATAGTATAAGCTAGATACAAGAAACTACTTTGTAAATTCAGTCAACCTACACCACAGTGGAAGAAAAATGCTACTTAACAAAGAGTTCCAAAAACAAATGGGCACCAAAAGACTTTGAGAGGGGCTAGGCATGTTATCTTGATTGTGATGGTTTCACAGATATAAGCATATGTCAAAACTCATCACATTGGTTATATTAAGTATGTGCAATTTTTCATATATCAGTTATACCTCAAATAAGCTATATAAGTAATAAATATTTCATTTGCAATATAAAGAGTTCTTAATGATAGAATGTCAAATAATAGATATTGCAACAATATAGGTACCCAAAAAAATTTGGTCATGATGTTGTAATCTTCAAAATAAACCAAGGAAGAAATGTGTAGTTCATAATATTTTATAGATAAGGGAACAAACTTGTGTATCAGTGGTAGCAAAGTCTACATTTATCAGTTTTTTCCATCAAAAACCTGAAAGCTACCAGTTGTAAACCTAACTTAGCCATGCTATTCTGGATTAATGAGGATGGAGGTTAGTAGCATGTCCTCTATGTAAAGGCAGATAGAATATGACTGTTATCAAGGGTCATATATATGAAAATTAAGATAAACTGGGCAAATTAAGACAGTGTCACTTTACAAACAGAAACCACTGGCTCTGGTAGCATCAGAGCTGGAGTTTGTACTGCAGAGCAGAGAGCTGACTATCTTGCGAGTATCTGTCCAAGGTTGGCCAAATTTCCACGTATCATATAGTGCAATGTCTTCCTTTACAACCAATTTTAGACACAATTCAACTCTCTTCCTTAAAATTTTACAAAGCATATAACTTCATAAGCATAAGACAATGTTATAAAAACCAGGACCTTGACAGAATGTTATCATAAAGATTTAGACTGTCACTAAAATTCTATCACCCAGGAGGAAATTTTTATCATGGCCTACATCTTCCTAAAAATAGCACTTTGACCATTTGCCACAGAACAAACCCCAGCTGCTCAGCATGTCCTGTGTAACAGGAGTAGGGAGCACTAGACTTTGACTCAAATGAAGGTGACTAAATAAGTGTAAGTCATCAATGAGGCATCATTGTTATTCAGATCACACAGCGGGCATCAAGGAGGGTAAAACTGAAGAATACCTTTGGAACAAAAGAAACCTGGACCAGTATTCAGCTGATATATCAGAAAACAGTAGTCTTTGGGACTGGGAAAGAGATCATACAAATATGTGACACAACAAAGAGACGAACTCAGAGAATTAAAGGTTTCTAATTAAAGAATGGGAGGTTGTGCCTACAGCAATTCCCTGAACAAAAAGAGAAGCTGTTTATTCTTATAGTATGCTTTTAACTTGAACATGGACAAGGAGAGACACATTGAAGTAATTTCCTTCTTAGTAGTGGTTAAGTAAAGAAGAGGAATGCTAAAGAAAGTGCATAAGAACTCTGTACTTCAGTCAAACTGGTACAGCTAAGTTCATCACTCACTGATTCAACATGGTAATTCTGAAGTGCAAATCATTGTTTTTAATCAGAATCCCTATGATCCCTAAGAGCATCATGTACTCATAGGCAAGGCTTTTGAATAGTGATTGAATTATGGGGGCTTATAGCCGACTTGCTGTTAGGAACTGGGGCCTGGTCAGAAGAAGTGGATTACTGATGCACTGGGTTGGAATGGTTTCTTTTCCTTTCTAGCTCTTCTCTTTGCTCTCTGCTTCCCAGTTACCAGGAGTAAGCAATTTCTCTTCTGTTATGCTGTCCTGCATTGGAGCAGTCAAACACGTAAGGACTGAAATTTCTACAAACTGTGAGCCAAAATAAATCTCTTCTTTTAAGTTGCAGGTCTTGGGTATTTTGTCCCAGTGATGAGAAAAGTGACTGAGATTTACACTCTGTCTAGTTGAATACTTACTTTCACAGTCATAATCTTCAGTAGTCTTTTAATTAGCAGATAGATATATAACAATAATGATACATTTTCTAATGGGAAAAAATATACATATGCCATACTATTTCTTTAAAGAATATCATTCTGGAAAGCCACAATGTAAAATATGAAAATGCACTAATTTTATTTGCCATGGAAATGTTCTTTCTTTTAAATTCCAAGATACATCAGCAATACTTCCAAAGCTGACATTTAATTCATGAATTCAAATCATTTTCAAAATTTATGATCCATTAGAAAGACGGTTTCAATTTCCCTTGCCCTTAGAGAGTCTAACATATAGCTGGCAGAAAACACATTTACACTGCACACATTCCATGACAACAATATCATTTATTGATAAGCTTTTTCAAGTTTTAAAAAATGATGTTGCTAGTTATGCTCATTCTGATTTGTTTATCTGTAGGAAGTAGATTGATACTTTATTTTGGTGAAGATTCTGAAATGTAACAGATTAACAGACATTCAAGTAACAAACATTGCCTACTAAAGTTTAGAAGAACTTTCCAGCAATTATAATACTAGCACCATAAGTGGATGAAATGTCTAAGCACAGACTAGATGTCCATAGACAGATATAGATTCACATTCAGATATACACAAAGAGAAAGAATAAGGAAGCGAGCTACTTCACCTCATAGAGGGGTCTGATCAACCCAGTGCCAATTTTCCTTTTTCCTATTCTTACTTTTTGTTTTAAGCATGATTATGCCTATCAAGAATATCAAAATGAATTAGACTCTCTAACAGAAGTTCTCAAAGCATATTAAGATTCAGAGTCAGTGTCATTAGACAAAATACTCATTGGAAAAGATGCCCCTCTTTTCCAGCAATTAAAATTTTTAATGTGTAATGTTTAATGCCATGTACATCACTTACAACACTAGAGAAAGAACTGTAGAAGGGCATAAGACAGCACAGCCTATAGGGACCTTAATCCTTTAATTTATAATTGAAATAGATTCTATGTTAGCAAATAGTTTAATATACCTAGGGTCAATTTAAGTAAAAGAAATATTCTCCTTAAGAACAGTTTGACTCTGGCAACACTAAGAGGTATAGAACTTGTTCAGTTGCATACAGAAAAACTGTATTGTGACAGAATGTCAATTTCTTATGCTAAAAAGTAATATCACAGAGAAAAGTGATTTCTTTTTATTTCTATCTTTTTTTATTTTGAAGAGAATAAACCAAAAAAAAAAAAAAACAGAATAGAGTTAATAAAACCAAACAATGAACATGATATAAGACTTCAAAACAAGAAAAAAAAATAAACCAACAATGGTTACCGTGTGGCCTCCTGCTATTCTCAAAATAATTTCCCATACCATCAGTCATAATAAAATTTTAAAAAAAGAACAGAATAAACCCAATCAAAGCAAAAGAATGAAAATAATACACATGTGAAAACAAGGCAGTTGGAATACAACAGTGGATACCATAATGCATCTTGTTATCTTCAAAGTAGCTGTTTATATCATGAGACATAATGAAATCAAACAAAAAAATAGAATAGCCAATCAAGACAATACAATGAACATGATAAAAGACTTAAAAACAAGATGAAAGGAAATCAATAATGGCTACCATAATGCCTCTTGTTATCTTCAAAATAACAGTCCATACCCTCAGGTATAATACAATGAAATAAAACAGAATAGAATAAAACCAATCAAAACAAAACAATGAAAGCAATACAGGACTTCAAACCAAGACTATAGAAATACAACAGAGACTACCATAATGCATCTGATTTTCAAAGTAGCTGCTTAGATCATCACACATAATAAAATCAAACAAAGCAAAATAGAATAAAATCAATCAAAAGAAAACAAGTAAAGCAATAAAGACTTTGAAAGAAGATAAGAGAAAATCAATAGTGGCTACTATAATCCATTTTGTTATTTTTGAAAGAGTTGACCATGCCATCAAATATAATAAGATTAAACATAACTAAACAGAATCAAACCAAGCTAAAGAGAAGAGTGAAAAAAAAAGATTTCTCCGTAAACCATGGAAATTAAATAGTACACTCCTGAACAATCAGTGGGTCATGGAGGAAATTAAAGAAGAAATTAAACAGTATCTACAAGCAAATGAAAATACAAATACAACTTACCAGAATCTGTCGAATGCAATGAAAGCAGTCCTCAGAGGGAAATTTATTGTGGTGAATTCCCACATGCAGAAAATGGAATGAACGCAAATAAACAATCTGATGTCATACCTGAAACATCTAGAAAAAGAAGAACAAGCCAAACCCAAAGCCAAAAGAAGGGAGGAAATTACAAAGATCAGAGCAGAAATTGATGCAATTGAGACTAAGAAAACAATACAAAGAATCAATGAATCAAAGAGGTGGTTCTTTGAAAGAATAACTAAAATTGATAAGACCCTAGCCAACTTTATTTAAAAAAGGAAAGAGAAAACTCAAATTCATGCAATAAGGAATGAAAAGGGTGAAATGGCTACAGACTGCCTGGAAATACAGAAGATCATCAGTGCCTACTTTGAAAATCTTTACTCTCACAGATTCGACAACACAGAAGAAATGGACAAATTTCTAGAAACATAACAATTACCAAAATGGAATCAAGAAGAGGTAAAACTACTGAATAACCCAATTTCAGTTAAGGAAATTGAAAATGTATTTATAACATTACCAATCAAGAAAAGTCCAGGTCCTGATAGATTCACAGCTGAATTCTACAAGAAATTCAAGGAAGACTTAATGCCAACAGTCCTCAAACTCTTCAATGAAATTGAAAGGGAAGGAAGTCTCCCTAAATCATTCCTGAAAGCAAGTAATACCTAATTCCAAAACCAGGCCCAACCAAAAAACAACTACAGGCCAATCTCCCAAATGAGCATAGATGCAAAAATTCTCAATACAAGACTGGCAAACAGAATCCAGCAAGTCATCAAGAAGATTATACACCATGACCAAGTAGGATTCATCCCAGGAATGCAAGAATGGTTCAACATATGCAAATCAATAAATGTAATACACCATATCAATAGAGCCAAAGATAAGAACCACATGGTCATTTCAATAGATGCAGAAAAAGCTTTTGATAAAGTCCAACACTCATTCATGATAAGAACCCTATAGAAAATTGGAATAGATGGCTTTTACCTCAAACTGATGAAAGCCATCTATCACAAACCAATAGTCAGTATCACATTAAATGGTCAAAAACTAAAACTTTCACTCTAAAATCAGGAATAAGACAAGGATGTCCATTATCATTGCTCCTATTCAATATACTGCTGGAAACACTAGCCAGAGCAATTAGACAAGAGACAGAAATAAAATGAATAAGGATAGGAAAGGAAGAAGGTAAATTATCACTATTTGCAGATGGCATGATACTCTACATAGAAGACACTCAAAACTCTAAAGAAAGACTTCTGGATGTCATAACCAAATTCAGTGATGTAGCTTGATACAAAGTAAATACTCAGAAATCAATTGCATTCCTGTATCCAAACAACAAACTACCTGAGGGAGAAATAAGAGAAACCACACCCTTCAAAATAGCATCCAAAAAAATGAAATACATAGGAATAAACCTAACAAAGGAAACAAAAGATCTATTCAATGAAAATTCCAGTACTCTGAAAAAAGAAATCAAAGAGGATCTTCGAAAATGGAAAGACATTCCATGCTCATGGATGGGAAGAAAAAACATTGTGAGAGTCGCCATTCTCCCAAAGTGATTATACAGATTTAAGGCAATTCCCATCAAAATATCATTAGCATACCTCACAAATCTAGAGAAATCATTATTAAAATTCATCTGGAACCAGAAGACACCTAGAATAGCAAAGGCAATTCTGGGCAGCAAGGGCAGGACAAGAGCATCACAATCCCAGACTTGAAATTATACTACAAAGCTACTGTAATCAAATCAGCATGGTACTAGAATCAAAACAGGCCTGAGGATCAGAGGAATAGATTAGAAGATATAATGCCAACTACAAACACACCCAGCTACCTTATCTTTGACAAAGGGGCCAAACATGTTCACTGGAAGAAAGATAGCCTCTTTAATAAATGGTACTGAAAAAGCTGGCTTTCCACATGCTGAAAACTAAAACTAGACTGAAGCCTATCACCATGCACTAAACTAAAGTCAAAATGGATCAAGGATCTAAATATTAAAACATTAACACTGTATCTGCTGGAAAACAAAGTGGGTAGAAATCTTGAAGACAAAGGAGTAGGTGGAGACTTCATGAACAAAAGTCAAACTGCACAGGAAACACTTTCCAGAATCAACAACTGGGATCTTGTCATGTTAAAAAGTTTTTGCTTGTCAAAAGAAATCTCCAACAGAGTGAAAAGAAAACCCACAAATTGGAACAAAATTTTAGTCAACTGTCCTTCAGACGAGGGTCTTCTATCTAGAACAT
>RJWT010021636.1:0-17520 GCA_004365215.1 Cuniculus paca | reverse complement strand
TTGAATAGTTTCTTCCCAATTCACAATATCTATTGTACATTTCAGATTCTATTTACTTGTTTGGTTTTTCAGACTAGTAAGACAATATGATGTTTACACATATGGGTCTAATGATAAAGTCATTTTTATAGGGATCTAAAATAAAATATCCAGAAACATTATAGTCCAATGATCATTTATGGAATGGAGCTCAGAGATTCTAGAATAACTCTTCTTAATAGCAATATAATGTAAGGCATACAGATCTGTATTTTCTAGTGATCACACTAAAAAAATCAGAAATAAGTGCCATTAATTTTAATAATGCATTTTGTTTAACAGAATCTATCAAAATATTATATTTACACATCATACTTATAAAAATTATCCTTGTGCTATTACATCCATTTCCTTGACAATAGCTCCTGTTTTGAAAGCAAGTATCTCTTGGTTGTTTAACTAGTGATATATGATATTTGGATGTCTGAATTCTGTTTAGGTAGGAAAATTATGTTTTCTTTTTCTTTTTTTTATTTTAAAGATAATAAAACCCAACCAAACAAAACAGAATAAATCCAGTTAAAACACAGCAGTGAAATTGGTACAGAACATCAAAGCAGGATAATAGGAAAACAACAGTGGCTACCATAATATATCTTGTTATCTTCACAGTAGCTTTCCATTCCATCAGACATAGCAAAATCAGACCAAAACAAAACAGAATAAAACCAATCAAAATTGAATGTTGAGTAAATCCAAAAATAAATAAATAAATAAATAGATAAATAAAACAAAATAGTGAGAACAATTTTAGACTTCAAAAACAAGATAGAAAAAGTCCCCCGTATTTGCCACATTGCATACTGTTATCCTCTCTATAGATGACCAGACTGCCAGCCACAGTCCTGTGAATTCAACCAAACACTACAAGTCTTCAGTTGGTTTTTGTACCTCTGTTGCTGTCAACTCAGGCTGACCTCCAAGCCAGCTGGTGGTTTATGGGGTGAGGGGGTTTGGGGATTCTCAGCCTGCAGGCCAGTAGGTTCACAGGAGGTGCTGACTTTTCTCTTCCTGGGCCCCACATGGTCTACACAGCTTACCAGAAAGGCTGGCTTGTTGGCTCATTGATTGGCTTCTCCCAGTCCCAGCATGGCTGATTTTTGGGAGTCACTGTCTGACTTTTTTCAGAATATTATATTTTCTAGAAAACTTGGAATCTAATTTTTTTCTCACTCAGAAAGTCATTCCATTAAGGCAGAAATACACATTCTGGTTAAATTGTGAGATTTCTCCCCTGACAAATTATGATCATGAGAGTGATAGTTGAATTATTCCAATAATTGTTTTCAGAAGCACTATTTGGGTAATTAAGATTTTTGTAAAGAGTTATGTTGTCCAACTTTTAAGATCATGTATGTTCTATGAGATTGATATAGCTTTCCAAAAATTTATTTTACTGACTTTGATAATTCTTTTAATAGGAGCTGGGAATATAGCTTAGTGGTAGAGTATGTGCTTAGCATGTTTAAGGTCTTAGGTTCAATCCATGACACCAGTACAACAAAATACCCTAGAGTATTCACTATAACAGAAATTGACTTCATAAATTTAAATCAATCAAGGATCACATATTTCTTGGAAAGTTAATTTGTAAAATGATACATTCAAATGTAAATGATGATATACCATACTGGTTAATAAGAAATAAAGACAAATCACTACTTTCCATGGGAAGAAAAATACTAAGTTTAATGCTGAAATTCCCTAGGAAAATCATACAATTTTACATCTTATTCTTGCCAAGTTCTATGACCTCGTTAGAAGTTCTCATCTCATTTCCAAAAGGAAATAGAAAATCAATGAAAACATCAACAAGTAAAGTAAGCCAGGTGCTTCAAAGAGGAAATAGGAAAATCAATAAAACATCCAGCAAAGTAAGTTCTATGGTAGCATTTACAAAGGAAATTAATATACGTTAGAAGGAGAAAGTGTGTATGTAATACACACGGTGATTTAATGTTATAAAAATTTTAGAAAAATTAATCCCTTAGAGAATTCATGTCTTAATGCTTTGTTTGTTTGCCTTTGAAGCAAAGAGGGTCTAGAAAGGATATCAATGCATCATGATATAATTTGTTTTGGAGTACATTGCTGAGTTTTGCTAAATTAAATATAAGATGGTGAAACCTACAAATTTCAATCTTATCTATTTTTATATTATGCAAAATTGTGAAAGATAATCTTGATTGACAATTTTATTGTTCCTGAGTGATGACCAGGAGATTAGTAAATCTACTTGGTATGTCTGGAGGTACATGGGGGTGTGAACTTGGGAACCGTATCTGTTCCCTGGTCCATGGCTCTCTGGTTCTTCATTGCTTGCTCTGTTTCCTGGCTGCCATGAAGTTAGCAACTTTCCTCTAGCTCACCTTGCTGCTACTTTTCTGCCTCAGAGCCAGCCATTCACGGACTGGATAAACCTTTCCTCTTTTGAGCTGTGTATGTCAAGTATTCTGCCCCAGCAATGGAAAGCTGTCTAATATGACAATCATTGTACCCAAATATAACATTTGGATATTTCTTCACAGTATAAATTTGGATATTTAATCACAGTGTAAATCTTTCTACTCTTTTATCTACATATATAAAAGACAATGTTAGCTTTCCTAAGATTTCATGTATTTATAGAACAAGGCTTAACATGTGAATAACAATCTAATTCCTTTAAAAAGCTTTTAATCTATACAGTTTTTAATAACCTTTAAATTATTTCTCGATTTTTTTAAACGGTAAAACCTTGAGAAGTATTAAATTTCATGCTAATTTTAATGTGGGTAGTATTTTAGTTACTTTGATACTATGGGATGGGCAATAAATGTATCCTGAAAACATTTTTTAATTATCACTTTAATGAAGGAAATGTGTAATGTTAAGATGAGAAGGTGATTATTAAAATAAATTTGAAAGATGCACTACTTTTCAAAATAAATTTTTCATTTTCAAAGTTTTTACAGTTACAGAAAACTTTCAAATGTAGTCCAGAGTTCCCTTATACCCTACACCTAGGTTTCCCTAATAATGTCTTGTATTACTATGATAATTTGGTACTATTAGTGGTCCAATATAGAATCAGTTATTTTAAAATTGTATGCTTAATTCAGATTCCCTTAGTTTTTAACGAATATTCTTTTCTGTTCTAGGAGTTCTTTCAGGATTCTGCATTACACTACCCACTATGTCTCCTCTTCATTGTGACAATTTCTTAGATTCTCCTTTTTTTTTTCTTCTTTGTTTCCTTCTTTGTTTTAGTTCTAAAATTAATGGGCAGATATCTTGTGTATGTCTCACAGTTAGAATTGTCTGGTGTTTTTCTCAGAATTAGAATGAGATTATATGTTTTGGGGAGTAAAACCAGAGAGATAATAAGTAATTTTTTATTATACCACATTGAGAGTGCATATGATTAATGTGAATAAGCACTATTGATGTTCACTTTGGTAACCTGACTGAGAATAGTGTGTGGTAGCTTTTTCCAATATAAAGTGACTCTATTCTTCCCTTTTTACATACTGCACCGTTTAGGAGGTTCGGTTAGTTCTCCAGGTCTTCACTTATTTGTTGCAATGTGTTTCTACGTCTCTACTGGGTACCACTGACTAGGAATCTCAGTTGACATAGCAAGAAAATTATGTATGTCATTTATTATTTTGGTCCCTGTTTTTCTGTGGCTTAATTTCTATGCTAGTCATCACAGAGAGGGTACATTACTACTGCTTTATGTTAGTAGGCTAGTGTTTCAGTAGACTGATAATGATAGTTACTTATAATCACTTTTTCTTTCTGAATCTGCCTTGTTGTATGGGAGAAGTCAATATCTGTCTATTATTCCTTTAAATGGTGAATCTGTATCTTTTATCCAGAGAGCCGTATTAGAAATAGTAGTCATTTAATATCCACGGTGTAATGACAAAAAATTTTAACAGTTTTACAAAAGTAAAAGGAAATTAGCCTAACTTCTGAGATGCAGATCAAAGATGGATAAAATGTTTAAGCCAATAAAAACACTATGAAGTCCATATTTCTTTCTGAAAAAATTTATAAAACTTAACTTATGTTTTACCATGTGCAATTTTGATTATAATGATAAGAGGATACTGATATACTGAAGATGAACAGTTGTGGCTCATTTCTCAAACAATACATAAGTTAGTCTATGAAGTTTTGTTTCTTACACAAGTACACATGGTTATTTAACTCATTACATAATTTCTGTATTAGGTTTTCTACTGAAACTTCATTTTTATTTGTCTTATTTATGTTCTCTGGTATTCTAATCAATATGCTTAAGAAGGGTCTCTGAGATTCTTGAAGGATGCTTGTTCAAATATTTTCTGAACAAACGAATTGGCTTACAAATCATACGAAAGAGAAGAACTTAGGCTGAAAGCTGCATTATGTGCTATGTAAAGCTGCAGAGTTAAAGGGTGTATTGTGTGCCAACACATTGTCTAGGGTTTGTGAATATGCACATACCATCTGATAAAAACTAGCAAATGTTCGTTTAAAAATAATGGTAGCATATTAGAGTGTAATGGGAATTTTATGTTGAGAATTTCATTTATAGTGTTTTACTTGGGAACATTTTATGTTTCATGTCTATAGAATTTATGCTTTGATACTAATTCCTCATCTTTCGTAAATACTATTTAAGTTGGGTCCTATATTTCTGGCACATTTAGAGATCGTGTGTGTGTGTGTGTGTGTGTGTGTGTGCATGCTGTGCAAATCAGCTGAATGTAAATGGTACATTTTACATAGTTCTTGAGAATAGCATAACAATGCTGGTTGGTGACTATGAGGTAGTTATTTTATATTTAGTTGGTAAAAAGTGTAATGGTTACTAGAAGTACTAAAGCATTCATCAGGTTTACCTTAAAATGTATTTAGTTATATTTTATGCTCCTCTTCTTGTTCTTTTATTCTTTTAAGTCTTGCTTTATTTTTTAGCATATGATATGAATGCTGAATATTCTAGCATTAGACATCTAGGGAACAACCATGACCTTTGGAATGGTAGCATCAAAGGAATCTAGGGAAATATATGCTATGAACATTTAATAACTCCACCACTGTGACTTAGTGAATATTTCTATGCTTTCATAGTATGAAAACATAGCTTTGGGACCACAGTTGAAAAGTTCAAAAACACAAAAGTTGAAGAAATACATGGTTTTTCAGATGGCTGCATTACTGTTATGTGAGACATTTGGTTCTCCTTTGTTAGAGATGGGAATTATTAAGTCTTGGTTCCACAGTTTCTAACAAAGGCAGTCAAAGCAGTGATTATTTAATATTTGAGATGGCCATGCTATTTAAAATTCTTTTAAAATGCTGAAGTTCAATTAAGTAGCATATTAATGTATTAATCATATTGAACAGTATTACAAACTCATGATCTGTGTTTCAGAAATAACCGGAGGAATTCTTTTCAACTGCATGTGTTTAAGAGTTTTCTTTCTTGCTTCTCTGACAAAGGCCTTTGGAAGAATGAGCTCCCCACTACCACCTCTTTTCTTTCAAAAGCTGTGATCAGGAAAATGAGTACCCCTCTGCTCCTTTGCGTCTGCTGTTGATAGTAGCATTTACAGGGTACACAGCATGTTAGGTTTTCCCAGATTTCTTCCCCTAATATCCATGTTTGCTAAATAGCTTTTCATTTGCAGAAACATCATATTGTTGGAAAAATGCTCAATATTAATCTTTCTTGAACTTTCAGTTGAGGAGGCAAACATGTAGAATAATGCTCAGGGCTATTTGCTGTTCAAAGAACTTTAGATCTTCCACCAAGCCCCACAGATTCTAAGCCTTTGCCACAGTTTCGGCAGCATACTTCGCTTTTTTGACAGCAGGAATAGCTCTTTGGCCCACTTTCTCTTCTAAACTTTAGCTAAACTTCAAACTCTTTTGCTTTTTTTTCTTCTTTTGCTGGAGCTAGTGCTCTCATGCTGAGTAAATAATCTATAGACCATGATCTGCTGTCCTGTCAGGCTTGTTATCCAGACTCTAAACCCCCAGTGTCGGAACCTGCCTGATAAGTATTCCCAGGTAGGTTTCCTAACTACCTCCCCCACTGGTAGCCATCATCATTGCTTACATACTTACACAACTCCCTTGTAGCACACTGACTATATTTGGAAGAACTAATTGGTGGTTCTGGTGTCTTTGTTAGGAAAAAGTGACACTTTTTGAAGTTAATAAAAATCTCTTTAGCTACAGCCTTTTGTCAGATGTAACAAAACATTGTTTGAACAAATATGCTCTCAGTAGTAGTGGCAGTTCATTTCTGCTTTTCCTAACTATCAGCATCCTAGGAGAGAAAATGGCAGGACAAGTTCCTTAAAGGCATAAAATTTGCTTTTGAATAATGGTATTTCTATATAGAAAATTATTTTTCAAATCAACAACTTAAATTTGGTTCCAGTTGAATTGTATCAGCATTGTATAATATACATTGAAGTAACATATTTTTCAATTGTTCTTAAGCATCTTTTAATATATATTGCAATTCTTTAAAATCATTTTTCATATTATCGAATCTTTTGGAAGAAATAAACATTTATGAACTATCACAATTAAGAAAAGATCTCATTTTTCAGATGTTATATCAACAAAAGTAAAAGAGGTTTCCTTGAGCTTTTACTAAGAATTTTCTTGAAAGGCAGTGTGTGTGTGTGTGTGTGTGTGTGTGTGTGTGTGTGAGAGACAGAGAGAAAGAGAGAGCAGGTGTGTGTGTGTGAGAGAGAGAAAGAGAGAGACAGAGACAGACAGAGAGACAGAGAGACAGAGAGACAGAGAGACAGAGAGACAGGGAGGGGAAGAAGAAGAAGGAGAGAGGGGGGAAACACTATAATCTTTGATGATACAAAGTTTACCTCAATAAAGTATAATGATTTATTCATCAGTTAGTGAATATTCAGCAAAATTAGTTTCTCATATTTGACTCTAGACAATTTTTTAAAATGTACTTTAAAACTTGTGCTTATTGACCATTTGTAAATGTTGAAACCCATATAATCTTTCAGTGGAAAAATATAACTATGTACAGTGAAACACCAGTGAGTTGCTAATGGGGGTGCACTCATTTCCCTATTTTTAATGATATTACTCATTTATCCTCAAGTCACCTTCATAAACTCTAATTAAAATAGATTAATAATCTTAAGGCCTTTTAAAAAGGATTTTGATTGCTATCTTAATTATCACCTATAAAATTTGATTTTGATTCTATGAGAAAAAAGAATGTCTATTTTATTCTTATAAATCTAGTAAAATAAATACTGTGCTACTTTTCAAGAGTTTTATTTTCCTTATTTTTATAATTTAGATATTTTTTAAACAAAAGTAGAAAATAGTAAGTGATCTAATTATTTGTTTTGTTTTTAGCCTAAGAACTTTCAAATTCAGTTCATCAGATATTTTGTGCATAATCACATGTGATATAAAATATATTCATTTAAGTATGTAAGAAAATATGTGAATGTGATATTGACGTTTCAGTAGTAGTACATGAATCCAGTTGTTGTAGTCAGTTTTCTGTTGCTGAAACAAAATACCTGAAACTTACAATTTAAGGAAGAAAATGTTTATTTTCACTTGCGGTATTCAGAGGTTTCAATCAGAGGTCAATTGACTGCAAGGCAGAAACATCGTGGTAGATGGGTATATTGAAAGAAATCTGCTCAACTTGTTTTACCCAGGAAGCAGAGTGGATTGAAAAGGGTCTAGAATGTAAAGGGTCAGGTATCAAATATAGCTCCCAAGATCATATCCCCATTACCCATTTCTGCAACCGGGCTCCAACTCCTTACCTCTCATTCAGGTATGAAATTATCAGTTGGCATTGATGAAGTGAGTGCTGTTTCAATCCAGTCACTTCTCCAGGAATCTCTTACTTCTGTCAAGCTGACAGTCACAGTTAACTGCCACACCAGGAAGACTTAGAAATGTGCTGTGTAAAAAAATTCAAATAAGCATAACTGACTTGACAATTTTGGACAGAAGCTACTATAAGCACTTTTCGCACAAGTACATTATTATATTTCCAAAATATTCAGCACTAAAAATTGTAAAATTAAAAAGGGAACTTATCAAATTTATTGAGATCCTGAATTAGGGTGTAGAATGAACTGTTATTTACTAGTTGGACCTTTGATTAGTTGTACCATTTACTTAAATATGTATTACATGTCTTTTCTTTATCAGGCATTCAAAGAAGTACAGGTGATATAGAGATTGGCAAGGCCCTCAGATTTTCTTCAATAACCTTAGAGAATTAGAACACATCTTAAGTAAAGAATAAATAATCTAAGGTAAAAAAGCAAAGCAAAAACAAAGTAAACAGAAAACAAAATTAATTGAGGGATTAGTGCCTATAAATATTAAAAATTTGTTGTCCATTTATTTCAACAAAGACAATATTTTCAAAATATTGCATAAAGTGTATTAGTTAGAAATATAGAAAATACACATTTTTCTGTAGTTTTCACTAGAGTAATGATTCAATTTATCACTTTTTCATAATCAAAACCCAAATTTGCTAATTTTCATCAATCTCCTGGCTATTCCATACAGTAGAAATAATTTATTTTAAATTATAAAAGTATATCATGATGTGTCATATGTATATGTATGCTACTATTAGATTTTCCTCAAAGAATTCATTTTGAAAATATGATCTGTATTTTAATTCCATGTTGTTGAGACTAAAATTCAAAACGTGCTGTTAAATTGAAATGATCAACAGATGTATAAATATGAAATTGAGAACTTAGATCTTGTTGGATTAAATCAGAGGTTGGCAAATTTCAGGATGTCAATTGGATTTGGCTAATGGGTTATCATTCATCAAACCCTGGGTTAAAATATATATTGAGAGAAGAGGTACTTAAATTAACTGTAAATTTTATTATGCCTTTAAAGAAATCACTACTTCAAGACTGAGACCCATTACCCATTGAGAAGATGCAAGTTGCTTGTTCCTAAACTCTATTTTAAGGAAATAGATCTCATATTATCTTCTTTCTCACATTCAGATATGACTTTTTTGTGACACTTACAGACTCAAAGTATCTTGGCAATGCATCAAAGTTTCCCTGCACTGATGTTTAACTCAAACCTTTCTCTTGTCATGAAATATATGGAAAGGACGAATATTTATGTAACACTTTTGGGTAATTGGATGAAGCTGCTGATGAGCACATAGATGACAGAAACACCTAGAAGTCTAGGCCTCTGGGTACCTTTCACTATCTCTAAAATATATATATATATATATATATATATATATATATATATATATATATATATCTCAGTGCTAAGAACCATGGTTTTATAATATTCATCCCAGATAGAATAATACAGTAATTTTTAAGAGAAAAGGAGAGAAAAATACAGATTTGAATATGCCTGTTAAATTCAAAGAATTCCAATGTATTCTTACACCCTTGCTTTTCATTATCTTTCATTATTTTTGTTTTATGTTTTCTTATGCTGACCAGTTCTTTGAGGGCTTGGATTCTATGAAAATTTCTAAGAAAATAAAAGTTACAGATGTTCTCCAGAAATTCCTGTAAATAGCCTTCTGGGAGGGACACAACATGCTATGTTGGAATAAACACTAGAACTAACCTGAGAGATTAAGATTGTTATTCTAGCTCTACCTTCTACTGTTTAGGCAACTGTAGGCATTTATTTAAATTCATAAGATATGTATGTCCACTTTTGTAAAGACTAAGCAAAACAAGGTGTTTCTGAGAAACATATTCAGTGTTAACATTTTCATACCATAATACCTTCATGCCTGAAATGCCGGCACTCGGGAGGCTTAGGCAGGAGGATTGCTATGAGTTCAGCCTGGGCTACATAGTGAGACTCTGTTTCAAAGAAAAAAAATCTAAGATAAGGTTCTTTTTCTGGAATTTTCCACGTCTTGTGAGACTTTCCAATTATAAGCTGTTACTTGTTTGAAAAATAATCGTATCAATGGTCTCAGTTTCTTCTAGAGGAGTGTGGGCTCACCAAAACATATGAAAACAATCTATACAGCACCTTGTCTCACAGTCTTCAGAAACTCCATTAGTCACAGCAAATTACGTATCTACTGAAACAAACAACTCAAAATTTCAGTAGCTTATAATGTAAAGATGTATTTCTCACAGAAAATCCAGTGTTCTGATTCAGAAGACAGTGGATTTACATCAGAGGCTCATTATTTCATGGATGAAGGGAAATGTAGTGTTCTTAATGCTCTGGAATTGTCCAGTAGCAAGCAAACCTGAAAGATCCAGTTACAGTGCACACTACTTCTGCACATATTCTTTTCACTGAGAGTCCTATGTGACTGTAAGGCAGAGTTATAAAACCTACTGAACAGGGGAAAAAGAAACAATGCTTGGAGAGTAACTAGCATTTTCTCTGCCATAACCATCAATGGATTTTGCAGGGAGCTAAGGCTTGTATGCATTTGGGTCTCTGCTTGACGCATGAAATGTACAAGATCACCTCCTTATGCTCAAGGAGAAACTCAAGGGAAAGTGTATATAAACCCCAGAATACAACTATAATTCTAAAACTCTGGGGAGCTACCAAAATGTTAGTAATAGGAATAGGACAGAGCTTAGTTTTCAGGACTACAGCTGTGAATTTGAGAGTAACAAAACTTTCAAGGACGACAATGAAGTAAAGAATATATTGTGGATGAAATCATGTTTAGCTGCAGAGATTTTACAGATGTATATTCAGGATAGCTGCCAGAATTCTAAATGTTGGAAAGAAGGCTTCTGTAATAGAGCAGATGAAAATGGTTTAAAATGAACATAATGATTTAATAGGTATGTATTTGATTAATAGGTCAATAAGTTTTTAAACACATTCATACTGCCCAGGCATATCCTGTACTTTTCTCTTTTTTGATGCTTTATACTTAGTGCTTCCTTGAAAAATTCTTTCTTATATTTTTTTTCTCTTCATTACAGTATTTGCGATACATGATATACTGGTGCCTTTCACTTTAGAGGTTATCAGGAACATTTTTGAGAATGATGAATGAAAGCAATTAAACAAAGAGTCCTTTATTTTCTTAAGGTTACAGTTTGTGGGTTACTTCTAATAGTCCTGTTAGTTTATACAAAACAAATGAAAAGAATACCAAATATGTACAATAAGTGATATTGTTAATTAAAATTATTTAATATTTAGAAATGATCTACCATTTTTTCAGAAGTATTACATGTTTGAAGGACAACTGGAAGTCAAAGCTTACCATTAAATTTCTCAATTCAACGGATAAAGTATAGACCATTAGTTTTATGTGAATATATGTATTTTAACCATTTTCTGGTGACTAAATATTGTCATTGGAATACATGGAACCTAACAATAAACTGGGAATTGTACAGATTTTAATAATCTATGACTCTTTCATAGTATTTTTATTGCTGTTGGTTATCAGAAAATGATATTAATGCTTTTCCCAAAATATCACTCATAAACTTGCATATTGCTTTTTAACTTTTTTTTGATACAATCAGGTAACTTACTGGAGTTTTAACAAAATTGAGACAGTTGTAGTTGTTTTTTCAACAAAGTGAACTCACTTATTTAAAACTCATCTTAAGTTATATTGCCAGAAAAAATGGGCCTCCAGTTTGGTGTCATAGCTACATCAAATAGTATAATTTGCTTATTTGCCCTGTTTATTGTTTGTTGTAAATTCCCTCTTCTAATTCACAAACTGCCTAAGGGTTTTTATCTTTCCAGTTTGCTGATGTATTTTAAACACCTGGAATAGTCTGTCACATACAGAACTCTCTTTTTCCTGAGGAATGAATCAATGAATATTTCCCCAGTCTCTATTTTTAAATTGAAATATGGATCTAACTACAAATGTTACTTGTTTAACTTTACATTCATTTAGTTTTCTTTTTTGCTTGCATCAACAGGAAAGATCACTCCAACTTTGTTTTCCATCTACATGGTAAGTAGTTCCGATGACTACAGGTTACCTTCACCGATGTGACAACCTGGCCTGTAGCGGAGAATCACACTCAGCAACCCTTTGTCCTTCCACATACCAGAGTTTGACACTGAACAACTTTTTTGTGGTTTTAAGTACTTGATTGCTAGTGCATTTAATTTTTTAAAAAAATATTCATTGATTTTGAAGTTTTCTCAAATCTGTTTTGGAAGCAAGGTCAATATAAGTAAAAGCATATGGAATTACACTTTCATATCCCAGTTACGTATTTGGAGTTTTTACTAAGAAAAAATTTTTCTCTGAAAGTAGTTTGTCAAGATTGTTTTATTTCAAAGGAAATGTAGCATTGTGCAGACCTCATGTTTTCTCATGTACCATTCATGCAAAGGCAAATTATTCTACTTACATAAACACCAAGAATGTCTTTTTAGGGGATGATATTTTCTGTATCAAAGTTTTGTACACAAGCAAGGAGGAGGCCTGATGGCTTTGTTTTCACCTGTTCCTTTAATACCATTTGTCCTACTCTGCATCTTTCCTCTGAAATGTTCCCTTCCTTAGGTTACTAGTTTACAGTGGGTCAGTCCTACCCTCCATGGTACAACTCGTGACACAGCTGCTGCCATACTCCATGGCAATAATTTTTAATCTTGGAACACGAAGTCTGAATCAACATAGTTGAGTAAGACAACTATATCACTATTTCTAACACCAGGACAGCATGGTACAGAATAAAACAGAATAGAACAAAGCAGTATGGAACAGAGTGGGAAATATTAGGATGCGGTTATATATTAAGGTTAAATATGGCTTCATTAAATAGTCACTTCATTCATTTAATATCTTATATATGCACAAACATACATACGTATATAGATTTGTGTACTTATGTTCAACAAAAGGAATATATTGCTCTCATGATATAGGCTTTAGAATTCTCATAAAATTCTTAAAATTGTATGTATATTTATGCTTATGCGTTTTATATATACATAAACATACATATAAACTATATATACATATACAATGTTATAATGTCTATATGTACAATATACACGTTTGTATAGTAGTATATGTACCCACATATAATATGTGAATATCTATGTTTATTTACTTATTTATATATGGATTGTTTTTATTAGGAGCAGAATCATAACTGTTGTCAGGCTTTCAAAGTGAGTTTGTAACTCATAAGAAACCTCTGCTCTAGGAGGCGAATGAGCATTCGAAAAGTTTATGAATCAGCAATTTCTAGTATCCAATGGTTTGAGACTTTGCTTTTGTATCAGAGATAACCACACTCTTTTGGGTTATATCTGAGATATTAATCTTTAAAATTGATAAATTTGATTAGTTTACAGAAAAAAAAACTTCTTGTAAAGGTAATACCTTGCTTGTCACTAAAAATTGACCCAACAAAAGACTTTGCTGAGTATCTTTCGTGTCAGTGCCATCTTTCTGATCCTAAAAGATTGACTGATGTACAGTGAACCCTGGGGAAGTTCTGGCATCTGGGCATAATTCTAGTTGACTTCATAAGTGATCTTATTTAATACTTGTATAAACCTTGCAGAGGAGATATTCTTATTCCCATATGAGGAAATAGAAGTTTAAAGAGTTTTTCTAGAATTGGGACCTATGCCATCTGATTAAGACTAGTGTGTTTGCTGGAATACAATGTAAAATGAGTGTGTTTCTAAGGAGGTGAATCCTGTCACTGTGGCTGTCACACTTGTTTCAAATTCCATGCTCAATTGTAACTAGCACAGCTGGATCAGGCATGCCATTCAGCTCGACACCATCTTCAAGCCATCTGTCTATTTATTGTCC
The DNA here is from genome assembly GCA_004365215.1 of Cuniculus paca. Taxonomy (NCBI): domain Eukaryota; kingdom Metazoa; phylum Chordata; class Mammalia; order Rodentia; family Cuniculidae; genus Cuniculus; species Cuniculus paca. Next base: position 3,677 of record RJWT010021636.1, on the reverse strand, counting down.
ATATTGTTATACACTGAAATGTAAAAATGTGTTCTACTCATAGTTAATTTGGTTCTAGGCGAATCAGAATAGATGGTTACCACAAATAATGTTAAAATAGCCTGTTGGTTCTCTTTAGAATGTCTTACAGCTGAAGAAACAGTCAATTTTTATTTGTATATTTTGGTCTTGTCATATGAATTATTCACTGTCTATTGTATTCATATATGAACTTGTTTGTATAATTATACTATGATTTTCTTTTTGCGAAATTCAAAAATTTGTCAGTGTATCAGTATAGACTTTTTAGCTAAATAAAGTTCAGAAATGATGAAAGAATTAGCTACAGGTAAATGTTTGATTTTCCGATACATGATCATAATAATCAAGGAATTATTCTACTTTTCAGTATAGATTCTTTAAAGGAATTATTGAAAAAGACCAATTATAAATTATATATAACTTTATTCATTATTATAAAGATATTATAAACCACTATCATATTGGAAAAAATTATTTATTTGGAGTACAAAGATGCAAACTTTAATCTTGGTAATAAGATTGAATAATTTTGAAATTTTGGACGAACTAATTTATGTTTTAAATATGTGTTTTCTCATTTGTTAAAATATATACTAGTTTCTGCCATAACTAATTTAGAGGAATGCTGTAAGTACCAAATAATATGCAAGTGTTTTGGAAATTGTAAGTACTTTAAGCATACATGTATGTTTACATATCACATATTTATATATATATATTTGATATATCTGTATTTCCATATAAGTTTGAATTATTTTGACATGTAGAATTTTAATCTATGCATTATATAACTTAATGTAAGTATACATAAACCAAAGCTCCCAGTAATAATTTTAAAAAAACTCTTTCAAGGGCAGTAAATTCTAACTTACTTAATGGAGCTGTTTTCTCAAAGTGTCCTGAAGATGGCACAATAAGTACATTTTGCTGCAAACATTATTAACAGGTGATACGAAAAATACACTTGTGGTTAAAACACTAAATTTAAAATAAGCATATTCTAAGTTCAAGGAAAAGAAATTTTCAGAGCCTTTTAACCAATGCCCATTGTTTTAATGTCACAGCAATCATTCGTTTCCTTGTGCCTTCAGGAGTTCTACACAGGTAGCAAGTGAGAAAGTTGATACAGTCAGATGTTGCTGACAAAAGTCAGATTAGTTCATGCTGTATAGTTTATCAATAAATTTACCCTTCGAATTGTAAAACATCTGATAAACTCACCTGTTATCTTCTGCATAATGTACAATCTGCATCTAAATGCGTTTTTATTTAGACACATAATAGCGCTAAGCACTAGGAGAAAGAAGAAATTAGATGCACAGTAATTGCTTTATTAAAATACAAAATACAGCAGTATTTGTTCTTAGAAAATATTTGACAGGTTTCATTATTTCTAAGGGATTGTAATACTTATAAACTAAAAAGAAACATATACCAACTGTATTCTACAAAGATGAAGTAAGTTGAAACTAGAGACAGCCAAAGTACAGGTACCCTGAGAAATACTTGGCGTGAAAATATATCTGCTATATTTATTTAATCATCAGAAGACACAGTTTTCAATCATCTCCGTAATGTACCTGTTTCTACTTTATATACTTATTGAATGTGTATAGTGTACCGTCATCACTTACGAAGAGTTTAAAGTCTAAGATGAGCATTTTGACACATGCCTGTAATCCCGGCACTTGGGAAGCTGAGACAGAAGGATCATAAGCCGATGACCACCCTGGGGCACACAGTAAGTTCAAGGCTGGGGTGGACTGCATAGTGATAACCTGTATCAAAAGAAGTGTATAGCATAAATTAATATTACATACAGGTTTGTTGTAAATCTGTATCCATATGAACTCTCTTACAGAATATTGAATACATACATGAATAAAAAATTTAAAAATACTTTTTATAATTAATTTCTGAAAGGTTGGAAGACTTATTGTTTTTATGGGTGTTAGCGAATTGTCTCACTGGAAAGAAAATTCTTTACATTCTCTGTTAATATTTGAACTTATTTCTGACAAGACTATTGTTTGATAAGACTAGAGTTTAATGATTTATTATATCATTCTGACAGCACTGAGAAATTGGAGAGGTTTTAGAAAACTTGACAATTCTCAAGCTAATTATAAATTTACTATATTCTGTGTCAATATCCCAAGACCTCTAAAATTTTCTTAACTTCAAAAGTGACATAATCTTGGCCATTAAATCATAGTAAAGTCAATCTATTTTTCTCAGTTTAGATAGATTATTAAAAAGTTAAATTGTCATGAAGTTAATTTGGAACTTCATCAGTGTATAACCTAGGAACTAAAAGTTTTAACATCTCTCTTAAAGTTTTCTTGTTTTCTTTTTGATTAAATTGTTTGCTTATTTAAAATATTTTAGCATAACTTTAATGTGTAAAATCCTAGATAATAAAAATAGATGCATTCTTTTGGAAAGTAATACATGTACTACTTATAGAAGCTGTCATAAGCTATCAAATGAACAATAAATGGTTCAAAATATCTAAATGATCAGTAAGTTGATTCTCAATACTATCTTGCTTTAAACCTTACAGGTGAATTTAACCATATTCATGTGAAGATGTCAATTACATATTTCTGAATATGTAGTATAATATACTATTGATTTAAGAATAAAAAAAATCCACATGTATGTTTATCCAAGTGATCTTGTAGAGTACAGTCTCACTTTTCTACTTTAAAAATGTGTAAGGTTAAAGACATGAGCAAAACTGATATATACATGAAAAAAGCAAGTAAGCAAAGAAAGTAAAAAAACAACCCTTATTTTCTGTGTGGTATTTGTAATTTAATATGACAGGTTCTTGGAGTTAGTCCATTGTTTAAATATTCTCAAAAGAATGTGAGATCTTATTTGATTCAAAAGACACTTGGCTTTTAGTTCTACAGTTACTATTTAGTAGAATCTCTTCCTTTATTTCACTGTAAAAAGATATTTTGTAAACTTGTCAAGGTTATATAACTCTTCTGTCTTGATGTTTTAAGGTTCCAATAGATGTTAGAAAAGAATAAGTAACATGCTAGTAATATGTTTAATAAGTTTTGAGATTCAGTTCTGAAATCCAGTATCTCAGAGGATTTTCACATTTTAACTCAAGGATGAAAACTGGATCCTCTATATTACAATGAGAATACTAATATTTGTGAAAGGGCAATGTTGGTTTAATTAATACCCAGTGTTGTAGTCAGGGGTTGCAAGGAGAACAATTACATACAGGGCACATAATTTGTAGTATTATTTATAATGGTCACCCAAGGAGTCAAATACAAAGAAAGAGCAGGAAATCTGTCCACAACACTGAAGACATAGAAAATCCAGCCAAGGGCCTGGATCCCATTGCAATAACCTACTTGAGTTCATCTGAAAACCTGGAGCCCACAACAATGACTCATGCAAGTCTATCCCATAGATCTGCGCTGGGAAGGCCCAAAGGTCAGTGGTGGAAGCTAGAAACGTCTATGCCAGCTGGGTGAAGGATCTGTGCCAGTAGGCTGAGGGTTCTGTACTGGAGCCAAGAAGTGACACTCAAAATAAGGGCCAGGGCTCCCCCAAAAAGTACCACACTATCCTTAGCAACAATGAAGTTCAATGAGAACAGCTGAGCACATATCAGGAAGCCAGTGTGA
>RJWT010021635.1:0-17498 GCA_004365215.1 Cuniculus paca | reverse complement strand
CATTTCTCAACAAAACATTAGCATAAGATTTCATGGCTGCTCAAGGTGGCTCTGATGCCTGGATCGTGATCTTGTAAATCTCCCCTGCAGTCAGTGTGGAATGACACAGCCAGGAATCATAGCTGTAACTCTTCCCACAGATGAATATGCTGTTAATAGCAGAGCACAGTCTTCCAGACAGGTTGGACGATACTACCATTCCATAACCTTTTTCATACCCCTAAACAGTGGTTAATGCCAAACTCCAACTATGTATCTATCAAATGCCATCAAGTTTGGTCAAATGGCCCAAAGAACAATGAAGTACTGGACCCAGGTCCACACACCAATATCCAAGACACCCACATCATCTCAAACAGCAAGTTCTGACAATCACTTGGACTTAGTGACCAGGTATTTAATGAGCAGGTACTTTGCCTGATGCCCTGTGCTATTAGATTCTACTGAGAAGAGGCCATGCCTTGATCTTCAAAACCTCACAGTGCAACATAGAAAACCCACCAGTGAGTAACCACTTCCCATGGTCCTGTACTTTATTCCACTTGGAATGCATTCCAGTCAATTAACTCTTGCTTATTGAGTAACTACCTCATGAAATCCCCAATTCTTGAGCAATCATATATATGCTTTGAGAACAGAATATAGTACTTGCTTCACTTCACACAATCACCACAGAGTAGGGAAAACAGGCTAGTACAAAGACTAGCATCAAAAAAAAGAAACAAAACAAAACAAAAAATATCAAGAGGTGGACATTAGTTTCTGAACAGAGAGCCAGTAAAGAGGAACTGCTTCCCCACGGTTCTGAATAAGTTTCCCCAATTAATCCATAGTCCACTTAGCAAATGGATAAGACTCCATTTCAATGAAGGCAGGTTGCCTGGTTTGCCTCTCATTTTCTCTAATCATTTTAGTACCACTGTGGGAAACATTTTTAATGTGTTTACAGATGCCTGCCCCCACTTCTCAACAAATAAGTATTACCTCAGTAAATCCCACTGAGAGTGCACTCCAGAAAAAGCAACGCTTGCAAAACATGTTCATATTTCAGAATTCAGAATTAAGTGACTAACCTCTGATACACAATAAAAATGATTAAACACAAACTCTACTGAGCCTGTATAATAAATATTTTATATATTAATATGTTTTCAAAAGTCTTATTTCATTTTTACTGCTTTTTTATATATGGCATTATTCTATTTTAGTACATGCAAAGAAATAATCTTCCATGAAAAAAAGTAGGCATTTCTGGCCTATTTTAAGTAAACCAATTGGTAATTATTGTGCTATCAATTTGCTATGTAAATTGTTCAAATCGCTGACACACTCCTCTTTCCATTATTTTGAGACAATTCACTTATTCTCAAGGAAAATAGAAAATTCCTTTCCAAAGTAAGCTGTTTCTTCTCTCATGCCTAAGACATACAACCCAATGCTCTGTCTTAAGATTCTTTTAGAAAATAGGGCATAATCCTAATGGAAGCTCATCAGTATACTGCCTGATTGTCACTCAACACTAAATGCCATCAAAGTCCTCTTTCCTACTGGAGAATCGACCATTTAGCTTTAGGTAAAAAGAATTCTGATTGGGGACCACTTGAATGCCTCCATATAAGTAATAGCAGGGTGTCATGGTAACCATTCCACTGCCTCCTTCTTCTGCCCAGTTGGGGATGCTTCATAAGCTCCTCCTCTCATTTCCATTTGGTTTTTAATGGAAAAGGGAAAACCAAAAAACTACAATCCCAGGAACTTCTCAGTAAGTATGTTACAAAGTTTTAAGCTATTTCATAACCTCCTGGCACAGTTGGGTAAAAAGAATCCCTTCTGAACTATGAATGACTCTTTGAGTTAAACTGTTATGATAGTTTAAAGGGGGAAATGGCACTTGGGCAATTAGACAGATATTCAGAAGCTTCTGTAAATGGGGAATTTTGAGAAAGAAAACACAAAGAGGTAATGAGAGTGATACCCATGAGATCCTGCCAACATGCTTCAGTTCCTGCTGTTGTTTTCACATTGGGAAAAGGAAAATTACTACCTATAAATTTTGCATTTTAAAAACTAATTTCTTTTTCATTTTCACCATTGCCTACCTCCCCCCTCCCTTTCATATGCATAAGAAAGATATCAGTAATGACCAACTTCATTGGAAGATAGTAGAAAAACCTGAATTTTCAGTCCTAATGAGGCACCCAGCACCTGAGCAGTGATGCTTACAGCTTTCATCTCACCTTCTCACTGTCTCCTGGGACTTTGCCTGAAGCTAGAAGCTAGTCTGCTATGGGAAGAAGAGAGATTCCTCCAGGCATGGCCTTCTTTACTCATACTCCCAAGAGTTTCCTGATGCTAGATAATGATGTCAAAGCTCATAGGATGAAGTCACTAAGCAGACACCACATTCTCAATTTGGACAGAAATAATCTGGAGCAATTATTGCTCCAGAATTCCACACTCCTTCATAGAGGGATTATTTCTCTTTATCAGAGCCAGGAACTTGCCACTAGCACCTAGTGCTGGCCCTGTAGGCCCTTATGATGGGTTCCAGTAGCATAATTTCACAAAGAAGTCAACTTCTTTTCCTTAAACCATGTATGGACTGAACTTCTGCATCACAAGAGTGAAAAGCTATCATTTCATTATCCATCAGTTACAGTTATGCCTTACAAAAGCCTGAACCTTTGTGAAGAAATCGACTCATCATGGAAGAATACAGTTTAGTGAATATAAGGGAAACCTTATTTAGGTCTCACTGTACAAAAGGAAAAAAGAAAACTTGGTGTAAGGGTCAAAAATAATGACCTTAAAAAATCATGAGCAAAAAATAAATTTAAAATATATAAATATACTAGTCAAATGAACCCCAATCTTTGAAGCTCTGAAGGGGTCTGATTCACTGGAGAGAAAAACTGGTCAATTCAGTGTGAACAACTGAAGCAAAGAAAAACTCAGCAACTAAGATCTGGAAATGTAAATAGCACAATGTTTGGAATCCCCTATACTCACCTCCAAAAATGCAGACAATTCAATGACTCAGTGACTCAAGTTTATACTGCCATATGTTTAGTCCTCAACACGGCCAAAAGTCACTATCATGATTGCTGCTACTAAGTACTAAAACCACCAACATACTCACATATTTCCAGGAGCAAACAGCTGAGGTACTAGCCTGAGGAACCACCATGTACTCTCTAGTAGCTAACACTTTCCTCAAAGCACTTAGTGGATTAAGTCTTTAAATACATATAAAATTTGCCAAAAGTTCTTTCTTCCAACCATGCAATCCAGAAAACACTGCTATCTTTTCATACATAAACCCTCAAGTTTTAAATGTGCTTAGGTAATGTTTTATCTATCATGGTCAGTTGGTGCCTGTATGGTGATACAGCAAGTGACTAAAGAAAAATGTGAGTCAAATCAATTGTGAATAGAGTCATCTGATTGAGCAAGCAAGAAAATAAACCACATCTCTAAGAGGCCACTCACAGACCAAGAATGTCAGTGAATAGACAACACTGGCCTGAATTATTCATTCCTACAGAATAAAAACTAATGCCATGATTTAGAAAACTGATTTTCTAATATACCTTTGGATTTTCTTTGCATGGAATCCTCCAGCCTAAAGCAGTCTATCTGATACATTTGATGGTGAACTACTGGGTCACTAACCTGCCACACATTCTTACTGCTTCTCCATCAAAGTGGCCATCCAGTAGCCAAAGGGACTGAGCCCTGATTCGTGTTCTTCAGATGCAGCAGCTTAGTCCACTCAGTCCACTACTCTTTACACTACCGTGTATGCTATTATTTTTAAGCGTCATAATATGAAAAGGCTGGAGAGTTGTCCTAATCCTTCTTTCTTTTTCCCAACTTGGCTATTAATTTGTTTCCCAGGACTATTCATTTTATTTAAAAACCATGGAAAATTTAACTCTGTATGGTTTTGCATGCTGTCTCACTCTTGGCTTCTTTAACTGAGAGTATCATCAATGTTAGTTCTAAAGGGATGGGATAATCCTCAGCCAGGAGCCAAAATCTATGATGCGGAAATCTTACTGCAGTAATTTTGTGGTTCCTGGGAAGATGTACGCCCAACTGATACAACCAAGGATCTCATGCCTCATTGTAGATTCCAGCCCAATATCTTTTCTTCTTTCTCTTCTCTTCTCTTCTCTTTTCTTTTCTCTTTTCTTTTCTTTCTCTCTCTCTTTTCTTTTCTCTATCTATCTATCTATCTATCTATCTATCTATCTATCTATCTTTCTATCTCCTATCTTTATGCCTAGGTAAGAGGCAGGAATAAATGGCCTACCACACTAGAAGAAGCTCAAAATAATTTCTTGTCTTCTATCTTACCTTACTCCACTGAATATTCATATCAATTTCCTCTTACCAGGAGACAGAGAGAGGCTTGTGGAAGATAGAGGTTATTCCTTATAGCCAAAAATGAACAGTTTGGATCCAAAAAAAATTAGAGAAATTTATATCTCTGTCAAGCTGAAAAGTACACAGCAACTCAAAATGTGTCTTTGCTACAGTAATAAATGTTTTAAACGAGGCATCTGTTTTACTGAGACATATGTCTCAAATTCGTCTAATCCGTTCCATCTACCTCCATAAATATCACATAGAACAAGCTTTCACAGAGACCTGTATCAATATCCTTCAGCTATTCTCTATTTCTACATTTCCTCTCTACAGTTCATCTCAGGAGTCAGCATGAGCTTTCTGATCAGTAAGTCAGCTTATAGTCCCTTCCCCATAAAACTCTACAGTGGAGCTTCCTATTTTTCTTTGAATAAAATCTAAATATGTAGTTCAGCCTGCAAGGCCTCACATGTACCATGTGCATTTTGCCTCCATATCTGTTCACCTCTTAGTCTGCAAAGCTCCAACCACACTGGACTCTGGAGGTCTCTCCAACATTCTTTGTACTTAAAAGCCTTTGTACTTACTGATCCCTTGGATCTCCCAAGTTTAAAAAAAAAAAAACAAAAAACTAACAACTCCTCTTTCCGAAAATCTCAGATTAAACATCACTTCCTCAGCTAGGCTCCTCTAACAACCCTAGCCAGTGTAGCTCACACTTCATTATTTTTTCTATAGCTACTATCATTCCACAGTATTCACCACTAGCTGCTAATGATGTCTTCAGAGCCTTGTGCCTTTGTCTCTCTTGTTAATGCTATCTTGTTCACTACTGTGTCCCCAGTACCCAGCACAGAGCAAAGGATTCTATCAGTATTTGCTGAGAGATTCATAACTGGGGATACACCTATTAATTTCCTGCTGTCACTGAGCCTTAATTCAAAGATTAAAATAACACAATTTTCTTATATCTCTCACTCATATTTTTACTCTTCAATATTTAACCCAAATGAGAAAGTATACCCTTCAACTTTTAAGATCAAGGTCTCAGTTTGTCATCTGTTGTATCAGTAGCGATTACTATCCCATCCACAACATTAGTTATGAAAATTACCCCCCAAAAGATTTTAATGGTCACTTGAATTTGAGAAACATTACACATTACTTTTTGTTTCATTTTTTTTATTTGAAAATTCATAATTATCATATTAAAGGCTCCAAAAAATACGGTAAGGAAATCTGATTATCTTTGTTTAACCCAACATTGTTCATAGACATTTAAGAGTAGAATCAATGTTTTTTTTACTAATACCAATCATCATCCCTAGCAACTAATGCTCTTCACAATAAACTTTGGAAATTATTTTCTACATAAATGTATAGCAGATCTGCCATATTATTTTTTTCAGAAGCATTCACTGGGTTCAAAACACAAACTGATAATCTGTGCTTGAAACACTAACAATGATAGTGCAAAATCAATTATCTACAGATCAATGGTTGAATTCAGCATTTCAAACTTATCTATTTACCTCTGTTGTTCTAGATAAATAATCACCATCAGTGATGTTACCAAGAATTCAACCCAAAGCTGAGTAAGTCTGAAACAACAAATTTCACCACTGACATAAACAAAACTCATTTGACTTAATTTGTGATAGCAAAGAGGCAAAGACTCAGGCACATTTAACCATCTTATAAACACAAAAATTGGGAAAAAAAAAAAAGTTGATTTCTTTCCCATTCCCAAAATGATGGATCTTCACAGGGCCCCTCCTGCCAAAAGCAGGGGGAAAATGTACACTGAAAGAAACAGAGTCATGTTAGTGTAAGCAAAAAATGTTACATCTCTTATCATTTACGTGAATTACAAAGCTCATAAAAAACAAAAATAGGATGGCCAAAAATTAATGGATAAAATATATGGCCAATTTTTGAGTGATTATAGACAGAAATTGAGAATGTCCTGCAAATGAAATGTCAGTACGGATGCAAGAATAAGAGGAGGAAATTGCAGAAGGATATGGCCAGAGTAGTGCAGAGCAGAGGAGCGCATTAGGTAATAACTCAGAACTGGATAATAGCAGCAAAAGAGTGTTTGGCTCAGGACCAGGACAATCACCACCCCAACCCCTCTGAGATATGTTTGACTGATAGCTTCACATGAGAAAATGCTCTTTAATTCATGAAGAAGGATTGAAGGAAAGGGAGGGGAATGAGAAAAAGAGAATCAAAATATATCATGTACGAATACAAATTCCCTATGATGACTGTGATCATTTTGTAGATCTAAAATATACCAATAAACTTAATTTAAAAATATATAAAATAATTAAACAGAAAGCACCTGACAATAAGGTTATACTTTAGCAATGACCTATTCATAATGACTAGAATGTCTTGGTGGACTTTATACCTTCTTTAAAGATAATAAACCATCCAACATAGATTAAGTGTTTTGATGTAATTGTTGTACCTTCTTTAAAAATAATAAAACCAGTAAATTCTTTCCCTCCCTCCCTCCCCCTTTATTCCCTTTCCCATTTGAAGATGTTCCTCCTACTTTCCATTATCTATCCTCCATTATGCTCCCTATTTACCCTTTGGCATTCTCACACAGAGAAACAATGCTATATTTAAACTTTAGTGTCCAATTTATTTCACTTAAGATTATGGTCTCCAGATGCATCCATTTTCCTATAAATTACTGAAATATATCCTTATTTATGGCAGAGTAATACTCCATTGTGTATAAATATCATATTTTCTTTATCCATTCATCTGTTGATGATCATATGGGCTATTTACAAGATTTAGCTATTATAAATTATGCTGAAATAAGCCTGAGTAAAGGAAAAAGAGATAGAGAGATTGGAAGGAAAAAGATGAAAACCAAGATTTTGTAAATGGGGAGGGGAAGGAGGAATTTAAGGGCATGGAGAGGAACGGGAAAAAGAGAATTATGATACATTATGTACAGGTACAGACTCCTTATGATGAAGGTGATCAATATGTGTGGCATGGATATACTAATAAAAATACAGTTAAAATAGTAAATTAAGCTCTAATTGAAAATTCATTAAATTCAGACATTGCTGAAGTTTACATAAATTTTAAAAAGTATAAGTCTGTGATAAACAGATGGAAAGTGGAAAGAAGGATAGTAACTGAGAGGGTTTTTCAAGAACTACTCTGAGGGTTCTTCTTTAGCACCAGCTCTTATTCCCTCTGTCACTGTACCATAAATGTTCTAGACGCTGTATTGCAAGCGTATTAGATGATGTATCTTCTTAAGCATTCTATGCTTTTTTTCAGCTTAGAATTCCCTAACCACATTGCCAACCACATTGCCCCTAGGTATTCAACTAAATCCCACTCATAGTGACAAGACTTAGCTCCATGATTCTTTCCTTGAGTTATTCTCCATCCCAGCCTAAACTAATTACATCACTTAGCACTCACACAATTACATCAAAACACTTTATGTTGGACAGTCTATAGGTTTGATAATTTGTCAGGCCCATATTCCTAGTATCTGAAATACTAAATAGTAAGCAATAATTGATAAATACTGTGTAGGTAGAAGGAATAATACATGAAAAATATATATGCCAAAACAATGCAAAAAAGGTAGTAATCCAACTAAATTCAACAAATAATCAGAAATCACGGGGCCTGTTGCTTACTGACTTGTGAATCTATATACTTAAACTGACATGTTAATTGTTCTACCTGTCCCCTGGAACTTCTATCTGTCCCTCAGGCCCTGAATGCCTCTCAGGGTTATTTTTATATCTTTTCTGCTTATACAACTGAGATACTTATTGCCATGTTAGTGAAACTCATCAAACTGACGGGTCCGTATGATGGGCACAATAATGTCCATGTACTGACCTTTAGACATAACTACCACTCTTGCTGCAGAGAGCAGAGACGTGATGGCCCTCTCCAGCCACCCGAACTTTAAGGTCAGACATTGAACTATGAAATTTCAAGGTTCGCTGGCTAAGAAACGGTATTAATCGCGGTGCTCTGGTCTTAGAGTCTGTGATTTAAGCACAACCAGATTTGTTGAAAAGAAAAATTACTGATTTGACTTTAATGCTGATGGGGAGAAGCACAAACAGGGCCCCAAGAGGGAAAATGTAGATCCCTATTGCTGTGTTAGAAAATATACCACAGAACTTGGCTATGGAAATGTCATTTTCATGCCAAATTAAAGGTAAACATAATTATGTCTAACACATCAAAAATATGTAATTAAACACATTCTTTGAGGCTAAAATATGCAGGCAAGCATAACTAATTTTAACTTATTTCATAATAGCTACATTATTTATTTATAGAAAAATATCAATCAAAAACATTAAACTTTTTTGTTTTATTAGGAAAGCTTAAATCTGCTGGTGATTTTCATTGTAATTCATCCCTGGTTTGCTGCTCTGGGAAATATATAAGCGTGTGATCATTTTGATACTAAAAGAAAAAAATGAACAAAAGAAAATTTTAAGTAAGCAGTGGTGGTGAATGAAGATAAAGCCTGGTGAATTGTGATGAGGTTGCCATAAACAAAATGCTGAGAATGTGATCAGGTATAAAAATACTCATCAAACTGATATAAAACCTCTGTCTCCTCAGCCCATCCACCCCTCTATAATGAATAATTCCCATGGCCTTAGTGTTCCACTCATCAGTGGAGAGTGAACTGTCACTTGTCCCAAAGAAGCCAGGAGAGAGGGAAAGTTAGGCAAGTGAGGCACAGGTCCTCACTTAACTCCAAGTGAACTAAAATTAGGGGTGTAAGTGAGTTAGCAAACCAGAATGGACTATCATGGCCTAATGAAAGGCAAGAAACAAAGAACAGGTCCTTAAACAGGGGAGAGAACCTGGAGAAAGTACAATGTAAACGAAGCATTTTGCATTCCCGACTCCTGCAACCAGGACTATCCCTGCTTTCTGTAGGGTACACTGGTACCAAAAACTGTATAAAAAGCAATGAACCTAAATATCTATGGTATCTGCCTTAGGGACCACTCCTCTCCAAATAACAGAGAGCTTGTCTTTTATTTTTTCTAATAAACACACATTTGGCCATTTCTGACCACTTGCTCTTTATTATTTTGCTGGCTTTAATCTTCGTTGATCCAAAACAAGGGCTGGAGAGGTAGACTGATCCAGTTATGCAAAGAAGCAACAATCCAGTCATGAGACTGATACCAGGCTCTGTAAAGGAGCCACCAAGAAAGGCTGGAAGAAAACAGACCCCAAGGCTTTTCAGAGGGTCTCTGCCATCATTCAAAACATCCCACGTCAGTTCTCTAGAAAAGAAGCAAAACCCAAGGATAAGAGGAAATGAACTTGAGAGACCTAAAGTCATGCTCCAAATTGGGAAGAAAATTTCACACTCCCAAAAGTAGTTCACATTTATATTCACAGAACGTTGTGTGCTGGGTGCTACAATGTCCCATGTCTTAAAATCAGGCAAACTGCGAAAAGAGGAAAAATTCAAAAAGGGTAAAATGAAAAAATAAAGAAGAAACGAGTTTAGGCTTGGAGCCAAGAAAGAAGAGCTGTACAAACACAAGATCTGGAAAGGTAAACTTGGTATAGATCTGGTAGAAAAAAGAAAGTGGGGTGACAGAAAGTCAATCCAACAACTCTAACATGCGTCCCCCAGGAGACATCACTTCTACTTCTGGTCATAACAGAATACTTGGAACAGGACCCACCTTCTTGCCCTGAACACCTAAAAAGTTGGGTGAAATATTGGCCCCTGTTTTCAGACACTAGACAACAGGCAAATGGAAAACAATCCTTGAAAGGAGGGAAGCCCTCAGGGTGAGCCCCTGTTTGCCTGGGGACACTTTCCAGTCTGTCAAAAAAGGGGGTGGGGCCCAAGAACAGCAAGGTATCCCTGAGTGGAGGAGATAGAGATTGAATCACACCGCCACTAAAGGGACTGAACTTTGTAGGATACATTCTGGAAACAAGATGGGGCCAGGGAGTGGGTGGAGCACCTACAATACACTTAGAGGTCTCTCCAGGCCCTGGCTACAACCTGGGTTACATGTGTACAGAGTACGACTGACTGAAAGACCTAGCAGAAAGCAGGTGCTATGAGACTGGGAGGTGCACAAAGATCCCAGACGTTGCAACTTCCTAGGAGATACTGGAGCTCTGATGCTATTGGAACACAGACCTCACCCAATGCCTTACCATTTAGTTAAGATCACACAAAGGCCACACCTTTGGAGATAGTAAATGTGTGGTAAAATAAAGGCGAGTAAAATAAAGTAAAGGTCATCCACTGGGACTAGGGGAAAAATCTAAAATACAGCCATCCTAATGGAGAAGAAAACCAAGTCTGATAGAATGAAGAGGATTCACTGATAACTTAATAGACAGCCATAAGCAAATTCAATTTCCTTTCAAGGAAGACAACATACTGCAGATTCCCTAGAAGAAGTTATCTTACATGTCTAAATTACAGTGAAAAATTACAGGGCAGAGAAAGAAGGAAAATGTGACTTATAATAAAGAAAAATAAGCAGCCAAGATAAAGAAACCAAGGGATAAGCCAGATGTAAAAATGAGTACACAACATTTTAAAGTAGTTATTATAAATATATTCTAAGGCTTAGAGGAAAACATGAACACATGAGTGAACAGATGGAGAAACCTCAGCAGAAATATAAAAACATGAGAGAACCAATCCTAGTAATGAAAAATAATATATTTTAAATGAAAATACACAAAGTAGGCTTAGTGGAAAATTGGAGACTGGAACAGAGAACCAGTGAACTTGAAGATGGGCCAAGAAAAAAAAAATCACCATGTTAAAAAAACATAAGTTAAATATTTTTTAAAAGGAAAATGAGCCTCCACGAAGAAGCCTCAACAATACCAAGTTGTCTAGCACACACTATTGTTACATAAGAAAAAAGAATGGAACTGAAAATATTTTCAGAAAATGAACCAATGATTGAAATGTATTTGACCTCAAAAGGTTAAGATAATTACTTCTAGAGGACTCAAGGTACGGTATCTTACTTCAGGATTTACTATAAAGCTACAGTTATCAGGTGTTATAGTTTATATCCTGAAGCCTCATGTTTTTATAGGTGAGACTCTGGGGAAGTGACTGGATCATGGGGACATGATGCTTATCAGTGGATTAGTCCACTGGTGAGTTTATAGCTAAATATGATGATAGGAAATGGAGCCTTGTTGGAGAGGGTGGGTCACTGGGGGTGTGGACTGGAAGGGTCCATGTCCTTCCCTCTCCCCTTGATTCTTCTCTCTGCTTTCTGCTGCCTTCTCAAGAGCCATTTCTTCTCTGCAATGCCCCTCTACCATGCCACCCTGCCTTGGAGTCAGCTGACTATGAAGTGAAACCCCTATAAACTGTGAGTCAAAATAAACCTCACCTCCTTTAACTTGTGGACATCAGGTATTTTGGCCCAGTGATAAAAACATAACTAAGACATCAAGACAGAGTTGTATTAATGTCAGGAGAAACAAATGTGGCAGAATAGAATATAGAAAAGTTCCACACATTTATGGTCAATGCAACTTTGACAAAATGTCAGGGTAATACAGTGCAAAACTTGGTTTTCTCAATAAATTGTAGCGGAAGCTAGATGTACATACTTATACCCCAAACCTTTTTCATATTATAATAAGTCAAAATGAATCATTGACCTAAAGGTAAAATGAAAATTTTAAACATCTGATTAAAAACATAGGAGATAACATTTACAATCTGGAAGTAGGCAAAGAAAGGATATTGCAAGAATAAATCAAAAACTTTTAATTGATATACTGAACTTATATAATTAAGGACTCTTTTTCACTTAGATACTATTAAGAAAATGGCCAGCTAAATTGCAGATTGAAAGAAAATCTTGACTATTATTCAATAATTTACATATACTTGACAAAAGATTTGATCCCAGAATATATAAACAACTCCAACAGCTTAACAAAAAAAATGAACAATTCAATCAAAAAGACCAAGACACATGAACAGACACTTCACTAAAAATATATATATAAATGGCAAGAATACACGACATAATATGTTCAGTATCATTATCCATAAGAGAAATGCAAATGAACACCACAATGAGACTCTATCACATGCCAACCAGAATGGCTAAAATTAAAAAGTTTGGCAATAGCAAATGTTCACAACGATGAAAACTTAGACAACCGAAACCTTCACACACTGATGATGGGAGTGTAAAATAGTACAATCACCATCAGAAATTATCTGAAAGTTTTCAGTAAAATTCAATATACACCTACCATACAATGTGTAATTCACTAGTAGGTATCTTCCCAAAAGAAATGAACATATATGTCCACAAAAAAGACTTGTTCATGGCTTTATTTCTAATAGCCAAAAATGTTTCCAGGAATGTAGAAACAAACTGTGTTAAATTTACACAATGCACAGAAAACATTTTTAAAATTGAATGAATTGATGACATACGCAACAATAAGACTTGCTTTCAAAAACATGTTTAATGAAAGAATTTAGACACAAGAGTAAAACCTATTATTCTATTGACAAGACCAACAAAATCAATGTATGTTATATGAGTGACAACAGAGGCTCCACATGAAACCTGGTCTTGCTAAAGTCATCCAGACTGGCCTCAAACTCTCAAACTAGAGCTCCTCTTGACTCAGCCTCCCAGAGCACTGTAATTACAGGGATGTGCCACCTCAACCAGCTTGAGGGTGAGGTTTAATTACTTTTTGGTGTAACTAGATAATAATAACTTTATTAGCATGCAATACTACCTTCTCACCAAAAGTTTGTGAGGAGGAGGGAGGGGACAGGAAAAAGGAGAGGAAGGGTGAGAGAAAGGAATGGGTAAAGAGAGAGACAGCAAAGAGCAAGCAAGAAATAACTTTGAGATCTATTTGTTAACATCACTGTCTCTCACACGTTTTTTGCTGATGCTCTCTCTCTTAAACTAAGCAAAGAAATAGAGATTTTCTCAGTAAATGAATCTTAATTCCCATTGCCATTGGCGAACTGCTTTGATCTTTAAGTACCTTACTTCCTTTGACTAAGAAGTGCCTCCCTCAAAGCTATGAGACATTTTTAAAACACCAAGTTAACAGAACTTGAGATGTCGTTAAACAAAATCTACATTGCTCTTATAAGGTATCAGAAAACTAAGGTCTGGAACCGATAACAATTCTAGCCAGCTGCATAATCTCAGTGTTAAGAAAGAAGGGCCCTTGCCCAGCTGGCCCACGGCAAAGCCTACTCCAGATGCCAGGCTAGCACAGTTGCACAAATCATCAAATTTTGCAGAACTTGAAAGCACTGCACAGTGTGAAAAGCTTCTAAGAATGATAGTCAGGTACCATATGTTAGCAAATGAATGCCTTGTATTAAGAAGTAGGTGAGGATCATTTGCAAGGGGCTTTAAAGTGACACATTCTTTTTGGATTTTTTTTTTCTTTTAGGTTTGAGATTTAGGGGAGGTGAAAGAACTTGTGGCTACAGCACTGTTTCATTTTGAAAAGCTTGTCCATTGCTTTGGAGATGATGTGTAAAGTTTTAAAGACGTTGAGCAGACAATAAAGCCACACACTTAAAATAATCGGCTCAAAGGTCAGCTTTCTAGTTCACAGCATCATGTTAACAATGGCACAGACACAGACTAGAAGAGATGGAACTGTGGAATAGAGTCTCCAGGGGTCCTCTGAGAAACCTTGCCTTGGCTTGGGCCACACTAACAGTACAGACTGTTGCCTGGAGTCTTGGCAGTGTCACCATGTAAGAGAACATGGCTCCTCCCCATATACTAGAGGAGACCAGAAAAAGGAACCTTGAAGAGATGAAAAAAATATGGAAGCAGATCATGGCACTCCATGCCAAGCCCTTCAGACTGACACTGAGCACCTTGAGAAGAGCAGATAGCAGTTTAAAGCACCAGACTGTACCAGACTGGACTGGACTTCATTTGCATCTAAAATGAACCAGAAAGGCCTGGGGTATGTTCATGATACCCTTAAAAGACAGCAAAGAGTAATTCCAAATAGCATAACTGAAGGACAAGATCAGGAAGAAAGGAAACCATTTCATGTATATACGCAGTCCTGTTTAGATTTTAAAAGTTCATATTATGAAAAAAATCATTTTTGTGATTTTCTTCTCAAAACAGGGGAGGACAATGGAGCTCAACCCAGCACAAAGTATCCAGAAATTCCAGCAAGGTAGAAAGACACTAAAGATATATAGGTTGTAGTGACAACTCTACACTGACAGTTACTTCCTGTCTCCTCCAAGGCTGAGGCCCTGAGTTGTAGATCGGCGTGTCCTACTGACCACTGGCCAACTCCCTCATGTTTTATAAGCATCTTACATTCAAGGAGGTTAGGGTTGAAATAATCATTATCAACCCTCATTTCTAAACCTCCTCCTCAGGTTCAGCTGATTCTCCCAGCCCTCTCCTTTCACTTTCCACGGGTGTTGTCTGTCCAGCCACATCCTTTCCCAATGTCTTTGAGTCATTCATTTTCTAAACTCACAGTACAAGTCACTACAATTTAGAAATCTATCTGTGGTGAGTGCTACTCTCATTATGCTATAGAGACCAGCCCCAAGAGAAAAATACTGAGAAGTGTGTGAGCCTAAGGGCCAAGGTCTCATTTTATTCATGTTAGCATTCTCTATGCTGAGCAGAGTGCCTACTACAACCTGCTTAATAAATGATACTTGAAGGAAAAATGAAGATATCAATGAAAATGTGATGTCTGTCAATAGCTTCTTACACAGAATTCTGAAATATGCTATATGAGTCAATCTTGGGGCCTGCTGTATGACTTTAAATTTGTCATGTAGATTTTTCTTATTCTTCCATGTTACCATGTTGAATGGAGAAAATGGTTAAACGTTTGTTTTCAGCTGTAGAATTTGACAGTACTCTTAATCCTGTGTCCCTGTAGACCAGAAAAAGGAAAGGGCACAAAACAGTTGAGTTGGTCCTAAGAAAGAACTTCTGACTGAAAGAAAAGGATGCATATTCAGGTTTTTTGTTCTTAAAGAATTTTCAGGAGGAAAAAAGCTCCCCATCAAGGATAACAAGAGGAAGTTTTCCAAAAGACTTCCAACTTGGCACCCAAGATACAGCTTTCTCATTCAGACAGTCAAGTTATTGTGAAAGAATCAAAGTTTCTGACAGAGAAAAGAAGTGTCAAAAGAGAAGAGTCTATGGCCTGAGTTCAAAGAACTCAGAGTGGCTAAGAACTTGCCTGCTCTCAGAGGATTTGGACACCAAATATCTGCTCCTTAGGCTATGCAATCATTCTAGGGCCCCAGTGTCCTTGGCACCAACTGGAAGCTGCAGATAGCTGCTGACTCAGATGATGCTTGGTGAAGTGATTATTGGTTTTCATTTGCAATCCACATGCACACCCACCTTCACGTTAAAATACATTCACCAAGACTTAAATACTGCCCTGGGCCACTCTCAACCAGGCATCCTCAGAAAGTAGTCTACCAACAGTGAAGAGGCAAAACAAGAAGTATGGTACTCAAGAGAAAATAGATAATGTTAACCAATTCAGACATATTCATGAGAATAATTTTATATTTACACCCAAGAGTTCCAGTAAGAAAAAATTAATGAGTTTCTAAATTTATCTAATGGGAATATAGAGAGGTGAAGTGCCATAAATCTATTTCATACTGTGAAATTCTCCCAAAGCCATCAGTCTGACCAAACTGATTAAATGTAAAATTTTTCTTCCCTGAACCAAATTTAAACAAGAAAGTTAGAAGGGCAAGGAAATGTTATGAGACTAGCACATATGATATTAACATTCTATCTTGATTCTTTTTTCCTAGACCAACAAAAGGTAGCACAATAAAAGGACTAATCTATTCAGCTTCATGATGATTGGATCCTAACTTCTGATTCTCAAATATGAGAACTATCATATTTTGCTTATTGATAGAAACAACAGAAAAAAATCTAAGTCATTACAGGTGAATGTAGGTATAAATGTGATGAAGAGAAGCAATGCCAAAGGAGTATAGGCATGTATATATAAATATACCTGTAAACTATGTCAAGCACTCAGAACTCTAAAGTCAGTTTAAAAGTGGAATACAACAGATCTTTGCTCAGTATTGGTCAACAGTATAAACTGTCCTACTTCCCATTTTTCATCCTTTGTCACGGGATGTAAATATAGAATATTGAAAAAAAAAGCTTAAAAGGTGAAATTTATTTTATAAACTTGATGTTTGGTCTACAAGCTATTAAGTAGATGCTATAATTGATTCTTTTTAAAAATGACAACTATAGCAATAATTATGTGTACCATAGTAAAATGATTCTAACTATAACCTCTAGCTATTTTGAGTTGCCATACTCCATTTACCAGGAGAGGCATTTTAGAAAGGCCTATAGATACTAATCGATTCCTTCATGCCACAACATAGCTAGGGATGGATGTATTTGAGGTCAGAGAACCTAAAATCAGAACTGATCAATGGCAGGTTAAAGCAGATCACTACAGACTGAATTACAGGCTCCAAATTCACATATTAAAGCCCTAGTTGCCAATGTTATGGTTTTTGGAGACAGAACCTTTGAGAAGTAATTAAGTTTAGGTGAGGTCAGAAAAGTGGTACCCTCATGACAGGGTTAGGGCTCCTATAACAAGAGACATAGAGTTTGTTTTCTCTCTATTCTTCAAGACAAACAGGAAAGGTCATGTGAGAACACAACAAAAAGAAAGCCGCATACAACCTAAGGAGAGAGCCTTCACCAGACAACTCTGCTGGCACCTAAATCTTTGACTTCCAGGCTCTAGAACTGTGTGAAATTAGTTCTCTTTGTTTAAGTCACCCAAACTGTGACAGTTGGAGGTTGGTGTTTTGTTTTTTGTTTGTTTGTTTTATTTTAAAGAGAATAGTACACAACAAAACAAAACAGAACGAGAAAAGCAAAAGAAGACAGAATAGAGTCAAACACAAAATAGCATTTCAAAAGAGAACACTGCAAGTTATACAGGTTTTTAAGACATAACAACCGAAGAATAACAATGGTTACCCTAGTGTCTCTTGCTTTCTTCAAAATGGTTATTCATACATT
>RJWT010021634.1:0-17511 GCA_004365215.1 Cuniculus paca | reverse complement strand
AAATACAAATATTAAATCTTTAGCTATACTACAATATTCTTTAAGATGTAGATGGTAAGGTTATGGTATATAGCTCAGTTTCCTAAGAGTCTGCTTGTCAAGTATGAGGTTATGAGTTCAATACACTGTGTCACATAAAAAAAAAAAAAAAAAAAAGTAGATGGTAAACTTATCAATTATAACATTTTGTTATACTAAAATATAATACTTGTCTGTTAACTTCATCAGTTACATTAAATAAAAATAAAAATTTAATAGCTTGCACTGTTCCTGTTTATGTACATTCTTAAAGATGTTTTCATACTAGAAATGTATTATTTTATGTGTATTACTTTTAAAAGAAAATCTTTCATTTTTATTAAATATCTTTTTTTTTCCTAGGTCTTCAGAAATGACACTAGCTTTATGGCCAAGAATGTTAATCTCTAAATTCTAGTTTCAGGTGTAGGTATACTTTTAAATTTTTCATAGTTTGCTGGGGATCTAGCTCAGCAGCCTAAGTGCTTGCCTGGCAAGCACAAGGTTATGAGTTCAATCCCCGGTGCCACAAAAAAAAAAAAAAAAAAAAAAAAATTTTTTTTCATAGTTTGTGAAAATGCAGAAAACAGTCACCTGGTTCAGAATTCAACAGGTACAAGGGAATGAAAATACTTTTCCATCTTCATTTGCTGCCTGTGCACCCTTCCAGAAACATTTAGTGTGAAGAAGTTAATGGCCCCTCATCTCTGATCTCCCAGGGTCTGAGGTGTTCCTTCCCTACCAGCTAAGATTGCTTTTCTCTTTTCATTGTGACATAAGTGGTGTGATGGATCCCTAAAGCCAACCCTTCACACCTTTGCAGTCTTCATGTCTAAAGAACACTGTCTGAAAAAGTTCCTCCCTGGGTGACTCAGCCATTTCCTTTTTTTTTTGGCACTGGGGATCGAACTCAAGACCTCACGCTTGCCAGGCAGGCGCTTATGCCACTGAGTTAAATCCCCAGCCCGTCATTTCCTTTTATACACTATACTGTTCTAGAACATCCTGGCCTGAGACATGCCAAAGTTACCTTGGTAGTTGTTAGCTCATATCTGTGATCATTATTACTACTCACATCCTTAACCTTCCAAATCAAAAAATAGAGTTGATTAGTAAAGGAAATACAGATTAGTCTTGCAGCTCCCATCTCACTTTTTATTTTTTGCCACTTACAAATACCAGAAGCCCAGTTTTCCAGAATCATACATGGTAGGTAAAAACAAAAAGAGTGAAAAGGGATAATTATGTATTTTGTGTCTATCATACCTTTTATGGGTCTTTTCCCCACTCCCCATGATTAAAAATTCTATCCAAATAAGTCTCATGTGGAATCACTACATTTAGAACTGCTGCCTGTCTAACCTGTGTTCTACCAAAGTCTTAAAACACCTATTCCCACAATACATTCATCAATATCATAATGATTGAGTATGTATTATCTCAAAAGGGCCTGCCTACAAGGTCGTATCAGTTCATTGCCCAATTTGAAAGTATTTCTGAATCCATTAAATAATTTTCCAGTCACATTTGTGGATGCTTCACAACACACCATTACTTTATTTCAGTATTTATTCTCAACTCTTCAGAAACCAGATAGATGAGTACTTAAATATATTAATGTAATATACATGTGTGCACACCTTTGCGTATATATAATTTGTATATGTGTGTTTATGTACACTTGCACTTGTGTGTATAAAATTCAAAATTCTAGCCTTTTACTTAGTAGAAAAATGCTGAAGGCATTCTCAGGTCAAGAACAGTGGGCAAGAAAGCCCACTGTCTTGATCACTGCTATGTTTTGGAAGTATTAGCCAATGCAATTGGAAAATAGAAAACAATTAGACACATTAAAAACGTAAAAGTGAAATGAAAAGTTTTCTGTTTTGAGATGTTCTGATAGTATACCTGGAAAGTCCTACATAATTATAGCTAATTCTAACAATAGAAGAATTTGGCAAGGCAGCATAATACAAAATTATGCAAAAATTAATGGCTGTATAACAAAAATATTAACCAGTTAGAATACATAATGTGAGGAAACCATCTACAGTAAGAACAAAAGGATATAGTGAACAAATTTAACGAATGAAGGGATAAGCTGAAAATAATAAAATTAAGCAATGAAAAATATGCTTATTTTAAAGGCTAATTAAGCAATGAAAAAGATACTTGTTCTCATCTTGATTGTTGATCAGTATGTATTCAAAATTCCTGCAGCACTGTATAACAGTAAAATCTTATTTAGCTGAAATTGCAATGTGTTAGTAATAATGAAAACTGTAACTCTAAATACTAATGGAGAGAAAAGATGCATTGAAGTAAGTATAAATTTTTTAATCCTAGTTTTTAAGGCTTTATCAATTTAGTAAAGGAGCTAGAGGCAGTAATCCAGGAGCACATTTCTCCTACCGAGTCCTCTTAGCTCACATTACTGAGCACCTAAGGAACCATACATGCATATGGTCGAGGCTTCAAAAATGATCTTCTCCAGTAGTAATAATTTTGTGCACCATATCTCATTGTTTTCGTTGAAGGACTGTAGCCCATCCTTTGCCAAAGCTCTCAGGAGGCTGCTGCCACTGCAATGTCATTCAAGTATATTTCTCCAGAGATGTGTAGTGTGATGCCTTGTGATGTTCAGCATGCTGTACTTCGGGGCACATGGCACAGAAAGAAATGGAACGACACTTATACTACATATACACAACTTACTGTTTTTACAATGCTTAATTGGTGATAAGCACTGATGACTGGAAAAGTTTGAGGCGGGTGATTTATAGATTCCTTTTACTAATCAGCTTTCTACAAATAAGACAGTTAATATAAAGCAGATTTCAGAGGTGCAGATTATATCACAGGGTAATCTTTTGTACTGTTAAGAGAACTCAGGCCTCCCAAAAGACAGCACTACACAATAAAGTACACTGAGCTCCAGTAAGCAACTTCATGTGATGCACATACCCAGGGCAGCTGCAGCGCTGCAGGAAAAGTAGATGTATGAAATGTACACGAGAAGCATGGCTGTGAACTCCTGTTAGCCTAAATGTTACATTTTTTTTCATTCCTCAAAATGTCTATCAATATGTAGATATTTATTAGGTTATTTATAAACATTTATAAATATATCTAATTTTCCCATTACAAAATACTAATGTGGATTTTCAAGTTTTATGCTGATCACAGGTTTATGTTTTTGCATGTGTACACTGATTTACAATACAGTGTGTTTCAGTTCAAAAAATAATGAGTTGTAAGAATTGTCTTTTTCCCACTGTTCTGAAGTGTCATTTCACCATAAATGACAAACATATGTATCCGTATTTTGGAGACCTCTAAGTCTATCCCATTTGTCTATCTGATCTTGAGAACATATTCCCTTATTTTAATGATAAGTACCTGAAATAAGTCTTGGATCTCCTAGAGATATGCTTTCAGTTTATTTTTCCTTCTTCAAATATATTTTTATGATTCCGATACCTTTGTGTTTCTACACAACCTTTTGATTTGGTTTGCCAGGAGATAGAGAAAGACTGGGGAAGGGTGTGAAAGTGCACTTTTAAGGTGTTTGAGCTCTCACTGAATCTATCTATCAGTCTTGGAGAATCGACATCTTTACTATATTGGGTCTTCCAATCTATGAACAGTGAGTGTCCTTCTATTTATTTGTTTTTCTTTAATTTCTCCCAATTGTATTTTATAGTTTAATATGGAAAGCTTGTACATCTTTAGTTACTTTTCTTTGGGTATATTTTATACTATTGAAAATGTCTTTAAATTCAGTTATCTAATTTATTGTTGGTTTATAAGCATTCAGTTGGTTTTAGTATATGAACTTGGTAGTCAGTAAGCTTGATAAACTCACATACTTATTCTGATCATTCAGGCATAGAGTTGTTTAAATTTTGTACACATACAACGGTATCAACTACAATTAATGACATTATTGCCCAACTTCATGGCATATGGCTGGTTTAGGTTTGTTAATTTATCTGTTATGATTACATACATTTATGAACCTACTATAATTTTTCTTTCTCAGAATGTTCTTATCAGGTTTCAGGATCAAGGTTATCATGCTTGTCTAATAAAATAAGTTGCCTCTAATTTTCACTTATCTGAAAGAGTTTGTGTAAAATCAGTGTCGTGTCCCATTGACTGCATGCAGCTGATTTATTTAGGAAATGTCCCCAAATAACAAAAGTAAGGAACTGAGAACTGGAAAGAGCACAATCAAATAGAAATATGTTAGGTTTAACTGAGGCTTAACCTTCTGGGATCTTCCATGTGGCCACGTAGAATCTACTCAAGACAAAGAAGGAAGTAGCAACTAGTTTTGTGTAGATATAAGTTGGCAGTGGGTCCCACACATTTTTCACTTGTACATCACTGTTTTTCTGACATGAAGCATGGGGAACTGGTAGGAACCTGTCTAACAACACTCACATATTTATGGCTGGAAATGGAAGGGAGCTAACACCCTAAGGACAGTATTTATCAATGGACGATAGGCAATTGTGGATAAATGCTTCATCTTCAGAGATAAAAGGTAAACGGCAAAATGTGAGTCGAAACATAAGGCCAATAAAATTGGCACTATTCATCAAATGTTTGGTAGAATTCATTGATGAAGCTATCTTTTCCTTGTGGAAAGATATTAATTACAAATCTAATTCATTTTAAAAGTATAAGACTATTCAGATATTCTGTGTTGTCTTGTATAAAGTTTTAAAAATTATATTTTCTAAGAACTTAATTTCATCTACCTTGCCATATTTTTCCTTATAGTATGTTATACCATCTTTTTTATTATTTGAATTGAAATGTAACAAACACAGAAAAAAAATCAATTTATAATTCAATAGGTTTTCACAAACTAAATATATAATATAAACAAAGATTAAGAAGTAGAACATTAATATCCTAAATATATAAATCAGACAGGATTATTGCTGCATACAGTTGGTGACATTTAGGTTTACTCACAAGTTAGTAATTTTCTTTGTTCATCATTTCTTTCAGATGTGGCCCTTCTTTCTAGTATTTTTTCTTCCTCCTGAAGTATGTCCTTCACAATTCCTTTATTAAAGATCTATTGGTAGTAAATTTCCAGGTTTATGATCTAAAATGTCTTAAATGCATCTTTAATCTTGAAAGATAGTTTCATACTTTGTAGCTCTAGGTAAAGAATATTCCCTATTGCTAGCTTCCATTATTGTCATATGAAGTCATATAATTCCTTTAGTGGACATTTTGGATTTTCACTCTCTGAATTCTTTTGCGATAATGTCTTTGCGTTTTGAAGTTTCACTAAAATGGGTCTCCATGTGTATGTCTTTTAAATTATCCTGATTGGGTTTTATTGGGCTTCCTGCATCCAAGAATTCAGCCACTATCTGTCTACATACTATCTTTTTTCCACTATCTTTGTTATATCCCTACCTTTTATTTCCTTTTCCTCTGTGTGTGTGCACACGCATGCATGCATTACTAGGGATTAAAGTGAGACCTCCAACATGTTAGCCAAGTGCTTTACCACTAAGTATCCCAGCACCAGTATCCTCCCCCCCACCTTTTTTTTGAGACAAGGTCTTGATATGTACCATACATTGACCTTAAACTTTTGATCCACCTGTTTCAGCCTCCCAAGTAGTTACAGGTATGTGTACTGTGAGCAGTTTTATATCTTTAATATTCTTTTCTTTTTTTGAGATAGTCTCACTACTTTGCTCAGACTGGTGCCAAACTGTTGGACTCAAAGGTTCCTCTTCCCTCAGTTATGAGTAGCTGGGACTATAGGTCTGTATCACCACACCCAGCTTCTTTTAATTTTCTATGTTGCATTCTAAGTAACTTCCTATTTTCTAATTTTTCTCTTCAGATATGTCTACTTTCCTGTTAATTTATCCACTAATTTTCTAATTTCACTTTTTCTATTTTTAATTCATAGAAGTTCTGTGTTAGTTACTTTTCTTGTTACTGAGACAAAATATCCAATACCAAAAGTTAAAGGAGGAAGGGCTTATTGTAGCTCACAGTTTGTAAAGTTTCAGTAATTAGTTGGCTGGCTTCAAGGTAAGGTGGCATGGCAGAGGGTCATCATAGAGAAGCAGTTCATGGTGGGCAGGCAGAAGACAGTAAACCAGCAAGGAGCAGCAGCAGCAGCAAGCAGGACAGCAGAAACCTCTTCCTTTAGCCCTTCCAGGGTACCCATCTTTTGGGTACCACATCCAGGGTAGACCCTCCCATTATTCATACCCAGAATTATGCTGAGCCAATCAGTGAACTAATTTAGTAATCATGCACCCTTAATCCCAGCATCATACCACTCAATAATCCAGCATCACACCATCCTAGGATCACATTCCCTAGAACTAGCCACCTCTGAAAAGTGCTATCTATGAGCACGAGGCTTTAAGGGGACATCTAGATACAAGCCATAACAAGTTCTTTTTGACTCTACTTTTTAAATGCTAGCAGAATTGTACTGTAATTGTCTTGTCATATTTTATAAACTTTGGCTCTGACACATCAAAATTCTTTTATATTCCATATCTCTTTTTGAATTTTATTTATTTTATTTTTTGTCTTTTTGAGACAGAGTTTCACTATGCAGTTCAGGCTGGCCTTGAACTCACTTTGTAGGCCATGCTGGCCTCAAACTTGAAGCAATCCTCCTGCCTCAGCCTCCTGAGTGCTGGGATTTTAGGTGTGCGTCACCACACCCTGCCCTTTATATTCCATATCTTATACTTTAAATATATGCACTCTCTATGGGTCTGCTTTTATAAGTTTCAGGGGCTGATTTTTATTCATTTTAGCTTATTTCCTATGATTTTTAAAAAATTTTCAGGTCATATTTCTGAAAGTTTGTCTCAAGAACTTTTTGTGTCTGAATTTAAAGTATAAATTCTCCAGACAGCATTTGCATTTACTTTTGCCTGGCACTAACAATCTAAGCACACATTTGCTACTTTTATAGTTTGGTCTTTTTTCATACTACTTGGGCATAACTAATTCAAACTGTAAACAAATATGAGTGTGGTGTGTTATCTTAGTGTCCAAACCATTCTTCTAATTTTCCACTGGCTTAACTACATATTCAAAGTTATTTATAAAACTATTTTAGATAATTTTAAAGGTGGCTACATAGTAAGGTTTTTTCCTATGAATCTAACCTACTATGCTATAGTTCTGTATTTAACTGATCCCCCTTATTAAGGCTCCAGTATCATATAGATGAAACGAAGTTTACATTATATTAGAAATGTATCTGTCATACAGTATCTCATATTCAAATAGCTGGAAAGGCATATTCCTCTTCATTGTTCTAAATTTTTTTTGCTCTTTTGAGACATTCGTGTTTGTTTTAGAATTGAATGTTAATATCGCTGGGTGTAGTGGCACAGGCCTGTGATCCCAGCACTTAAGAGGCTAAGGCAAGAGGACTACGAGTTCAAGGCCAGCCTTGGCCACGTAGTTGAGTTCAAGACCAACCTGGTCTACACAGAGACCTTGTCTTAAAAATCTTAACAAAAAAAATCAGCTGCCAAAACAAACTGAAAAAAAACTGATACATTAACTGGTAATTTGTTGATATATATTATGTGGGACCAATTCCAGAGATTGGAAAGAATTGTGATGTTGACATTTAGCTTTCTCATCTGCACACTTCTAGTTAATATCTTTCTTAATTTATTTTTTCTAATTGAGAGACATTTTTCCCATTATAGTTTCAACTAGCTATTTCTGGAGTACTAGTTATTTTGAAACATATATATATATATTTTGCGTCCCCCTTGTACAAAATGGCTTAATACTTTTAATGAGTTTATTGTCAAATAAAATAGTATATATGTCAATTAATGGCTTATTTTCAAAATACCCAGTAACAAAAGGAATATTTCTGCTCTGCAATCTGGGCACCCCTTAAAGAGGAAATGGCAATTCCCTTTCCCAGCCCCAATGTTTGGAAAAGAAATATAGAAATGAATTTTTTCTAGGAATCAAGCACTTGTATTCAGACTCCATAGATGATGTGGTTTATTAAAGCATAGTTTCCACTATAACCACTTGTTAAAGAACATACCCAATTATATTTTAGGGTCATTTTCCAAATTAACAACAAAAGTTCATCCCACTCCTTACTCCTGCCTGAGGTCCAATAGTTAGATCTTCACAGAGGCACGCTACTTTTTGTGATTTGACATCAAAATACAATCTTTCAGAACTCAAAAACTGTTTTCCCTTTTTTATTAGGACACCCCCATCCCCAAGTGTATTGACAGGTCACAGCAAATATTCACTTAATTTTAACTAGGAAGCATTTTGGATGGAAGTCAGTAGGCCCAGGGTTAGCTTTCAGCGTGTTTTCTTCTTTGACACATACTCATATTCTTAGAACCCAGTTTATTTTCACTCCCCAAGGGCTGACTTCCCGCAACAGAAAAAGCTCACGGAGAAAATAAAAAAATAAGAGAAAAGATCCCAAAGCAACCTGAGACACTGGCTTGCTCTGATTGGAAGAAGATCCAATGATTAGGGGAAGATGGCTCCTGTGTACCTTGTGTGTCTATATCTAGGAGATGCCACCTTGTAACCACAGAAATCACGTTAGCCAATGGACTCCTGTCTTCAGCAGCAGAAAGCACTCATTTCAATCACTGCAGTTAAGGGAGCTCACAGGAAGGCGAAAGGCCACGCCCCCGGTTTCCTAGGTGATTGGCCTCTGCGTTCCTCCGTACATCCTGTTCCGGGAGGCGGTGCTCCTATGCACTCGGCGCGTGACGCAAGCACGTTTTACTATAAATTCATGTTGCGCAGGCGCGCTCCCTCTCTGATCGTTCTGCTGCTGTTAAGATGGCACCGGTGAGTACGCTTAGTCTTAGTAGGACCGTTTTGTGGCAGTGTAAATGATTTTTGAGTCTGGAGAGTGAGAACGTTTCAAGATAAAAGGAGGGGAGAAATACAGATTGCGTGAGGAACCCTACTAAGACGTTAGGATGCCAAGTGGTTTTCGGAGACTGTATGGCTGCCATGTGGCCTGGTGGAGCTCGAGCTGGGCCGAGAAGTGATTTAGGGTGGGTGGCAATGAGCGCGCAGGGAGGAGAGAAGTACCACTGGCGTGGTTGGACAGCATCCGGGCAGTCTTTTCCTCTTCACTTAACTCGGTCGCCACTGATTGCACCAGGAAGGGGAGGGGAGTGTAACCGGGCTGATGTGGGAGGAGGGATCTCTGAGGCGTCCAGTGAGTGCGGTTACGAAAGTTCTCAAGAATCCTAGGAGTCTGTCGGGGAAGAAGATTGTTCTTAAAACTGTGTTTTAAAATGTGAAAGTCATGGCACTCCCAGCAAGGTGAAAAAACGTGCGTCAGATAATTCTCTTAACAAGAAAACAGAATGCTAATGTGAAAAGCTAGGTGTATATTGGCACTTACCAATTGTTACAGATTGTTATGGATGAAATTAAATTACCGGGATAGATACGAAACCGGTTAATGGCCAAAGTGGCCGTAAATCCCTTAGGGGTTATTACTATTAATGCTTTATATTCATTTGACTGGATCTGATGTGGAGGTGTCGGTCTCTATTGATTTCGTCTTGTTTGAATTACCACAGATGTATGTTGTTACTAGTCGCGTTTATATTTTTCTGTGCTCTTTGTTTTTTAGTTTTAAAACTGACAAAGGCTCCTGCCGCACATACCTCCCTTTTCCTTATAATAGTGGAAGGATTGAATGTTGTAGGCACAAGTGGGCAGAATCAGTACACGACCTGTAACCCATCTGTCGTGGTGATGACAGGAAACTAGTTCACCATAGTAAACAGTGCCTTAGCAATTTTCCTTGATGTACAAGGCTTGCTCCTACATTTCATTTGGGTGAGGTGTAAATGATTTTCACCATAGTAAACAGTTTACTAGTTACCATAGTAAACAGGAAGTGATACTTTGAAACTGATCTTGAGTGGTCTGGAAAATAATAAAGCCTGTTAAATCTTGACAGGTTTTTTGTGTTTTGTGCTTATGAGACACAATGGTAGAAAAGAAAAATTTCCATCAGAATTCACAAAATTGGTTGTGTGTATAAAGTGAATGAATAAAAATATCTTACAGCATTATAATTAACCTTGTGTAACAGAAAGACAAGAAGCCTAAGAGATCAACCTGGAAGTTTAATTTGGACCTTACTCATCCAGTCGAAGATGGAATTTTTGATTCTGGAAATTTTGTAGGTATTCGTCTACTTGCCTTGTTTTTGTAATGGTATTAAGCATATAATATTTGATGTTAACCTGAACTCTATTCCTAGGGTACCTTCCCTAGTGAATATCTAGGGTTTTCTTCCCTAGTTTTGCATTTTTTTCCTGTTTTAAAATAGGAACAGTTTCTGAGGGAGAAGGTTAAAGTCAATGGAAAAACTGGAAACCTTGGGAATGTTGTTCACATTGAACGCTTCAAGAATAAAATCACAGTTGTTTCCGAGAAACAGTTCTCTAAAAGGTTGGTACTTGTTTTGCAAACACTGATGAAATAATTATAATTGTGGAATATTATATAGAATGTATAATCCTAGTACTGTTAACCTGGAAGAATAAGTAAGTGAAAAATAAGATCTATCAAAAATGCCTGAACTTACTTAAAACTTTACGAATGGAAAATAAATCAGTATCTCAAGTGCCACTTGCTTAGTCTGATTCAGTAACTAATTGGAAGAACATGACAACTCATCCAGGGTTCCTTGTTTAGTGAATTATAGGCCTCTTCAATCCAGGTTGTAAATAATCCTGTGACATTGGGTGCTTTAATATTTTAATATATGTTGTGATATGTCTGTGCCTGTGAAAATGTCCCAATTTACTAATGGAAACATTTTCTTAATTAAGGTTTTTTGTTAAGGTAGGGGGAGCCAGTCAAAGGGAAAATCTCTTTAAAGTCTTGCTGCTGATCTTTGTTGGTTCAGTTTGCTTCGCACATTAAATACTACTTGACAGCTTTGTTGAACTAGGCAGCCCAGTAGTAAATCAAGCCAATGAAATTACCTATGACCAAGGCACTTCTATACAAGAGGAATAATTTGTGCTGTGTGAAGACAGTGCTGAGGTTGGTGTAAGAAACAATCCGGAAACGCCTCACCCAAATGAAATGTAGGAGCAAGCCTTATACATCAAGGAATAATTATTAAGGAAGAATAAACTAGAACCTTGGTCAGGTACTATAAAAATAGTAAGGGTGTCTGTGTGTACAGTATGCTGCGTTATGGGAAAAGCACGAGATTGCAGAGATAACTGAGCAGATCTTAAAAGTCCTAAGAAGGGTTTTGGGTTTTATCTTATGTGTAATGGAAACCCATTGGCCACTGGTTAGCATGGTGCACTTGGTAGAAACGAAAGACTTAAAAGAGTTGTTTTTTTTTTTTTTTTGTGGCACCAGGGATTGAACTCATGACCTTGCACTTGCTCGGCAGGCATGTAGGCCGCTGACCTAGATTCCCCGGCCCTTAAAAGAGTTGTCTTGAAGGAGCTTATTAAGGTCGTGAAGATAATTAGTATGCTTTTTTTTTTTTTTTTTTTGCGGCTCCAGGGATTGAACTCACAACCTTGCACTTGCCAGAGAGGCACTTAGGCTGCTGAGCTAAATCCCTGGTCCTTGTCTTTTTGAAACAGGGTCTCACTATGCTGTTCAGGCTGGCCTTGAGCTGACTTTGTTAGCCCAGGCTAGTCTCGAACTCACAGCGATCCTCCTGCCTCAGCCTCTTGAGTGTTGGGATTACAGGCATGCGCCACCAGGTCTGGCCAGTATGCAGTTCTTTAATTGCTATATGAGGGGTAGAAATAAAGCACAAAAAGTTTGCGGAGAAGCTGAGACTTAAACAGAATTTGTCAATATGATGAGGTTATTCTAAGCAGAAGCAGCAGCATTAGCAAAGGGTGGGATTCTTGAGAGGAATGCTTAAAGACCAAGACAGATACTAGTTGAAAGGCGCTCAGAAATGCTCAATCTATAAATAGACTTACCAAGTCAATCAAAGGTGGGATTAAAGAAGTTGATATCAATAGAATGTTGGCATTTTAGTCTATGTATGTATTTGAAGAGTGAAATTGTATAGTCCTTGAGTGATTTGACTGTTACAGTGAGAATGAAAAGCTACCATTTCTGTCCTACATATTAGCTTCAATATAAAGAGTATTTTAGGGCCATGGGACGAGGGCTTCACAGAGCATAAACTGCAGTGAAAGTTAAGGAACTGTTCTTATTTGTATTCCTAGCGGCCTTATACAATGTTTCGTATAGATGAAAGGGTGAAATGTTTGGAGGAAATTGGGATATAAGATGAATATAACTGCATATCTTCCTTATAATAAGCCTTTACATATTAGGTGCTGCATTTTTTAATGAAATCGTTTTTATTTTAAAGGTATTTGAAATATCTTACCAAGAAATATCTTAAAAAGAATAATCTTCGTGATTGGCTTCGAGTGGTTGCATCTGACAAAGAGACTTATGAACTCCGATACTTCCAGATTAGTCAAGATGAAGATGGATCAGAGTCTGAGGACTAGGTGGTTTCCACTTACAGGGCTTTTGCTTTTTAATAAAACAAATGTGAGAAAGAAACATCCAGAAATGGACTTTAAGTTTATTGGTGAATAAAAGCATTGCATTCTTACACTCAGTCTCATTTATTCTTTTAATAAGACTATCATATTTACATTTTTTTTTCTATAATATAGTTTTAGAAGTATTTTGTCAACCTCAGGCATTTTGTGGTTTGTAAATAACTCATATTTGCTTACACTGCTTCGTTTCAGAGGATGCTCTTTTTCCTAAATAGCATAAAGGTTGTGCATGGATGAGCATGAGTCCTACAGACAAATTAGACATCTCCAGCCAGCAAAGGTGTGGCCGCACATACCTATAATTGCAACATCTAGGAGGCTAAGGCAGGAAAATTGTAAATTTGAGGTCAGCCTAGACTGAAATAGAGACCCGGTCTCAAAAAAAAAAAAAACAGATGCCTTCTAGGCAACAGAAACTCAAAACCTTCAAATCTGAACTCTGATCTAAAGCTATTATGTATCTTGTCAGGGCAATCTCAGCAAAGAGTTGGACGTAGCTTAGTCATAGAACTTTACTGGCGTGTGCAAGTCCTTGGGTTCCTGTTACTGAAAAAATACCTAGCTGGAGTCCTATCTTCCCTCTACCCCATACACCAATGAGTATTAGAAATGTCAGTGATTTATACTGTTTGGTGGGCCTTCCCCCTGCCAAAAATGTCATTTAGAAGCACTTTAAGCAGAATGCAGATTGAAAATAGAAAAGAATTCCATGCCTTTTTATACAAATGATTGGAAAATGGTGCCAGTAGTTTTGATACTTGATGGGGCCCCATTGTCAGAACAGTGAAACAGGTCTTAACTGCAGTCTACAGATTCATAGAACTAGCTCTGGAACTGAAAAATTGACTTCTGCCTCATTCATGTTTTCCACAAGTGGTTACTTTGCGCCTTCTCTTAAAGCATCTGTTCTGCGCTAGTGCAATTAAGATGAAGCAGTATCTGTTGGGCTATGATGTATTTAAAATACAGAGTTAAACCCACCCCTCACTTGTCCCATATTTTGGCACTTCATGAAGCAGAGGTAGAGGTCCTCATGTCTTTTGGAAATTGATCGAAATATGGTGAACACTGCTGCTGAGTGCTGTTAGTGGAAAAAGGATTCTAAAAACGTGTTCTTCCACTTCACTCACCGTACCTGGTACTATGTGACTTTTAAGGTGTTTTGAATTGATTGAGGACATTGAGGCAGCCACGGTAGCGCAACTGGAGTTTCTTACTGGATTAAACTTTTATTAAATACTGTTGTTTTTTTTTTTATGTGATACCCTGTATTTTGTGCTACAAAAGAAAATTTTACAAAAGGAATTTGACAAGGAAAAGCAAACTCAAGTTTTATTGGGACTCAGGCATGCACATTATTTCTCATTGTATACAATAGCAAAGTAGTAGAGACAACCTATAAAACCCGATGATTTGCTATCTAGTGGATTTAAGAGAAAATTTGTTTTAGACTCTTGAGTGTTGAACTCAAGGCTGTTAACAGGAGAATTGGTTCCTTTCTTGGTGTTCACGCGAGGCTGTGCAGGACATAGAAAATATTTTACCTGAAAGCAAGAGGAAGAAGACAACAATGCATGAACGCTAATCCAATGGTAGTGAACTGATGGCGTGTGTGCTGCAGCTGGCTGTTACCACTGAAAGCTCTGAAAGGTTCACTATCCTGCTTAATCTCAGAAGCAGCATGCCGTCTCTTTTGCTTTACTGATCACACAGATCGGCCTTGGAACCAAGTAGGAGGAAGTTTCACAGCAAATCATGGTGGGAACATGTGGTAGAGCAACGTCATTAGCCAGGAAGCAAAAGAGCAAAAAGGAATAGAGGTTACAATCTCATTCAAGACCCCAAAGACTTCCCACTAGGCCCCACCTTTCAATGGTTCCACCACCTCCCAAGAGAACCTCCCTGGAGAACAAGCTAATACATGGGCCTTTGGAGGACAGTGGAAATCCAAACTACTAGCAACTTTTCATCTTGGTGTTGATCACTCCCTTGTGGATATACATGGTTTCTTCCCCCTCTGCCTTAATGCTGAGCATTTTTGTTTCTAGACTTCTGCTTTATGCACATACTTTTCTATATTTTTGCTACCCTACCTTTAGAGTGGATTTCTAGAAGTGAGAATTGTTAGAAGGTAATTTCACTCCATTATGCTGACTATCTCTCCATGGGGATTTTATCATTTTGCGCTCTTAGTAGCCATCCCACTAGCAATGTTTAAAAACATTTTCCCACTAGGCCACCAACATATTGTTCAATTTCATCTATTTGCTTAATGAGACTTTTTAGGATACCTTGACTTTGTATTTTGTTTATGAGATTGATAGTTAATAAGCTAATAGTTATTTGCATTTCTATTTCTGTGAGCAGCCTGTTTCTATCTCTACTATATATCTGTGTTGCTCTTAATCATTTTATTTTTAGAAGCTCCCTCTATATTAAGGCTAATAACTCTTGGTCTGTGACATAAATTACAAAATCTTTTTCAATTTATCTTTTTCTTCTATTAATAGTGGTTTTGTATTGTTCTGTTTTTGCTATAGAAGCATTTTTATTTTTATGTAGCTAAATCTATTAATTTTTTTTATTGCTTCATAAATTTGACCCATGATTAGAAAAGTTTTCCTCCTATCCAGGTTAGAGAACTCGCTGGTGTTTTCTTCTAGCACCTATAAATATCCATAGTTTAAATGCAGGTCTCTGGTGGATGGGGCTGTAGCTCTTGCCCAAAATGTGTGAGGCCTTGAATTTAATCTCTTGTACAAAAACAAACAAACAAAAAATAAGTGTCTTCCTGTTCTATTTGAAATCTACCGTGTTTTTTACAATTTGAGAAATGGATCCGATTTTACCTTTTTTCCATGTGACTGCCCATTTATACCATTGCCTCTGATAAGAAGTATTCAACAAGTCTTGATTGGCACTGATTTTCCTACTTTTTGTCTGGAAGACCTTGTGGCTAGAAAGTCTGAATTTATAGATTAGTGTTCTGCTGTTTTACAGGCTGGATGATTTAAATGCCAGAAGGGCCATTTTAAATGTGCTGGTGTTCATAAAAAGTTTTCTCTTATCTTTTGATCCCTTGGCAGGCCTGCATGGCAGAATATTATTTTCTCCATTTTGCAGACAAGGAAACTAAGTTTCAGATTTACAGGCTTGCCCAAGGCACGCATGGCGCCCACCAGTCCTGCCTCAGTGCTCCTGCCTCACACAGGTCATAATCAGGCTGTGGAGCACAGACATGTTAAGGTGTGGTCTGAACTGTGATGGAGACATCACAAGGTACTTGAGGAGCATTTACACCACAGTGAGTGGGAGCAGGAATTGCAGGAGGCCTAGAGGAAGGGGGTGGCTGACCTTGAGCTGTTTTAAAGGACGAGTGGGAGCTAATGGGACAGAGAGTACGCAGGAAAGGATCAAGAGTGAGGAGGCACAGTGATGGTGGCTACTACTCACCACTCACCGAGGGTCTTCTGTTTTGATGTCCTCATGCTACATTTAATTTCCACAATTACATGTCATTTAGCTAGTATTTCCCTTTGACAAAGCAGAAATCCAAGGCCTCAGAGTGCTAGGCTTCCTGTGGTCACACAGCTAATAAATTCCAAATTGGAATTAAAACTCAGTCTGACTTCAGCACTCTCACTCTATAAAAACCTTACGGTGGAATGTTTCTAAACTTCTTTCTGCCGAGCAATATTGCTTCTCAGTGATGTGCGCTTAACTGACTCTGTAGGGGAACCAAGCCCATGAACCATTTAGCTTTTTAGGAGTGTCTGTCTGCCCATCTATCTATCTATCCATCCACTCATCTATTCATGTCATCTATCTATCTTGCCTGATACCTACAAACTGGCTTAATAGAGATTTATCTGATGCAATTTTGTTGTAATAAAATCTGTCATGGGAGATAGCCCAGTGCCTGCAAAAATCAACATGGATGATTCCTTATTTGATCATTCCCGTACTTTTCATTTAGGTATGAGACAGCTTTTCATAATGAGTCTTTTTCTTTCTTATTTCTGCTGAACACACCCCCCCCCAAAAAAAACCCAAAAAACTAAGAACAAAGTCAAAGGTGCTGAGTAGCTCCACTTTCCAAATGCACGCAGAGCTTGCTGAGAAAATGCCTGGGTTCTAGTTTTGAAAGTCTTAGTTCCTTCCCGGTTTCCAGCACCTATAACAGATTGAAGCCTCCCTGTGTCTCACTCATGCTTGAAGTCTAATCTAAGACAGTGGCTGGAGCAGCCTGCTGACAGCAAAGCAATGAGAGATGTGTACCCACAAATGCAAACAGGCATGAATGTTGATTGTGGACTGACGGCCCAAGGGGAATGAAGTCTCAATCAAGTTTCTGCCTACCTATGAGGTCTACTTGAAAGAGAGGCCCCTCCATCCCCATACAGAAGGTCTTTGTAGAATGAACCACCACATGCTCAGATGTGGGTAAAAAGCAAAAAGCCTAAGAAAACATATTGCCTATGCTACAAATGTTGCAGTGAAAGATTCTCGGTGATAAACTTTGAGAAATTCAGAAATGAGTTCTTAAGAAAAAGAACAAGCCAGGTGTGGTGGTGCATGCCTGTAATCCCAGCACTTGGAAGGCTGAGGCAGGAGGATCAATGTGAGTTCGAGACCAGCCTGGGTTACAAAGTGAATTCAAGGCCAGCCTGAACTGCATAGTGAGACCTTGTCTTAAAAAAAAAGAATGAAAGCCAGGCGTGGTGGCTCACGCCTTAATCCCAGCACTCGGGAGGCTGAGACAGGCGGATCATTGTGAGTTCAAGACCAGCCTGGGCTACAAAGTGAACTCAAGGCCAGCCTGATCGGCATAGTGAGACCCTGTCTCAAAAACACTAGGGCTGGGGATCTAGCTCAG
>RJWT010021633.1:0-17501 GCA_004365215.1 Cuniculus paca | reverse complement strand
CCTTTGCTCTGTTGTGGCCCACAGTTGCCTTTTGACAGCAACTTTTCTGCTAATTTCTATGTCCCCTTAATTAGGGGAAAACCTGCCTACAGACATAATTAGCCTAATTTCCCCCTAGCAGGGGGTTACTGCAGGCAGATGATGCTATGCTGGTGTCACATACCAAATCCTAAAATAATACTCCTCCGGGAGCTCTATCCTCTCAAACAGGACACTGGCAGTTGATCTCCTTATCTTTCTCCTCCCTTGCCCTCCTTTCTCCACCTTAGCCTGAAGACTCCACTCCTGGGTGTACATGGCACCTCCTGACCTGACAGCAGCAGTGAGTGGACTCTGGGAAGTTGAGGAGGCCTCCCTGACATGGTGGGTGCAGTACCACACCCTCACTGCTCTCCATCCCTGGCATATGACACCATGAGGTCCTGACTCCCAGGGCTGTACCCATCACTAGATTGTCAATGTTGCTGCTTCGTTGCAGAGAGAAGCAGTCAGGAAGCTCCCTCACTCTGCCTGCTGGAAGGAGTCTGTGAAAGACACTATAAATGGAACACCTCTCTCCCCAACAAAGTCTTGTTATAAATTTTTATGCTATGTTATACTTTTTATGTCTTAGCTCTAAAAAGTTGTCTGGGAGGAGGAAATGCACAAGAGCCATAAAACTGATTAACACTAAATGAAGAAGCATGGCTCAATCTCTTCTTCCACAGTCATTATTTATAAGGGGTCTCTCTGAAGCTTCTTTACCCACTGTAGATTCAGAATGTCATAGCTAATTTGTGCCTTGAACACACAGGTGCTGATACAAATCAAGTCACAC
Organism: Cuniculus paca; assembly: GCA_004365215.1. Taxonomy (NCBI): domain Eukaryota; kingdom Metazoa; phylum Chordata; class Mammalia; order Rodentia; family Cuniculidae; genus Cuniculus; species Cuniculus paca. The sequence continues at coordinate 16,684 of RJWT010021633.1, read as the reverse complement.
TGACCACATTCTCATCTTTTGAGGTGCACTGTGGGCTTTCATCCCACCAGGAAGCATTGCCTGATTCTCTGTGTCTGGAAATCAGGTCTGGGCACAGTGTACCTTCCATCTGTTCCCTTTGCACTTCAAACATTTCCTGCCTTAGCACCAACATCCAATCCCTGGTTTGTTGCTTACTCATCTGCCTCTTGCAGATTTGGAGTTCAGGGACTTTCTTTGACCACTTCTGTACCTCCAGAGCATCTGACTGGAGTATCTGACAGCCAATCCACCCTCAATTAGTATTTACTGAATGAATGAACAAGTGAATGGATTCTAGTTCTGAACCAGAAAGCTACACCAAGGCTGGGAGAGGATGCGGCTCATTAAGTAACACTGCTTTCTGGTGCCTGAAGAAGTCAAAACAGCTTTGATTCAAAATGTTGGCAAAATAGACTGCCTCCACTATTTTGACTTTTGCAGAAATGAATTGATGAGGTAATACATTTTGAAGCAAAGCCATAGACATACATCATGCTGTGCTTTTGAAACTGAAGTGCGACAGGGTCGTTATACTGCTGGCTTGTGTCCTTGTCACAGTTTAAAGGAATTTACTTACTGGTCTCATCCTAGAAACCACAAACCTAAGAAGTGGCCTTCATATTTGGAGACTGATTTCTCTTCCTTCATGGCTGGAGGAAGAGAGTTGGCAATGAAAACATGTAATGTGATGTAAGGGAGCAGGCAGCCAGGCGAGTGATGAATATTGGAACTTTCTGTTTAAATTCGTGAATATTTACTAGAATGGTCTAAAGCCTTAGTTGGACTCAAGTCCAGAGTCTCTGTGGTCCTAGAGCACCTAAGTTACAACCTTACACTTGTGGAGTTGCCCTGTTGAAAGATGAACTAAATTCCCTGGATGTTTAAGCATTTTACTTGTGCAGCCCTGCAATGGTAGCTTAGTCAACCAGTGAACATGTGGCATGATATAGTCCAGGCTGCGGCTGATTTTTTGTTTATGTAGCCTTCCACTGTTACATGTTTTTCTCTTACTCTTGCATATTTAATTGCATATAGAAATATATCTGCACTTTAAAAATCTCCCCCTAGAAGCTAAGGGCAGAGCAATGTGCAGGGCTTCCGATACCTGTAGGTTCTCACTGTCTGATGATAGCCCCCTGTATGTTACACTTCAGTGTGGCCTCTGCATTCTCTACACTGTACTTTCAATCACAAGAGCTAATGGGCCCCCATCTCCGAGCTCAAGTATGTGATTGCTATGTTAACCTTTCCCTAGATAAAACAGATGAAATAATTTTATTTTCAACTCACCATTTTAAAAAGGTCACCGATTTTTTTTTTCTACAAAGCACACAGTCTTCGCTTGTAGTCATTTAAAGCACCATTATCTAAAACTATGCAAACCCTACTTGATTTATGGGCCACCTGGAAACAGATCACAGGCTGCATTTGGACCACTAACCAGAGTTTGTTGAGCCTGACTCAAAATACCATGTTTTTGAAGTGTGATCGGCCCTTTGCATCTGTAAATTCAACTAAGGGTGGATTGAAAATGTTCAGGAGAAAAGTATATCTGTACTGAAGGTATGCAGACTTTTTACTTGTTATTTTTCCTTAAGTCATATAGTATAACAATTGTTTGTACAACATCTACATTCTAAGTATTATAAGTTATTATAAGTAAACTGGATATGATTTAAAGTATATGGGAGAATATACATAGGTTATTTGTGAATAATGTGGCATTTCATATAAGGAACTTGAACATTCATTGATTTTAGTCACCAGGGGATTACAATATAAAGACAATGGTAGTATTTAATGGGAAACTTTAAGAATACACATATTCTGCGAAAGGTATAGGTACCTATTTCATGTGCAAAAATTTGTAAAATAATAAAATTCTAACAAGTACAATTCAAGTTATAGTGGATACTTGCAATATAATGCCTATGTGAGGAGGATATGAATTATACTTGATATTCTTATTGGGTTATATAGTTTTTAACTTAGGCAGAACATAATACCAAATTTGACAGCTTGGATACAACTTACAAGCTTATTTATTCTGAACTTGTTGAGTAGGTTGAATTTGGAAGTCCAGGTAGGGGTTCAGTATAGAGATCTATAAATATCTGTTGATATAAAAAACCATTTTTGATTAAATAATAGTGAAGTTGTAGAGAAAGTGACTAGAGTTTTAGAAAACTCTGTCTTTCCTGGATATGAGATTTGGTTCTGAGACATGAAGTTTTAGCAAATCACATTTACACATGAATAAGGGCTGCACCCTTTATATACCCTCCCACTTTTATCTCCTGGTTGGCACAGAAGTTCAGAAATTCACTGCACATGCGCATGGTGTCTCTCATCTGATATTACATCTATTTACTTTCTGAAGGGAACTTTTATGCCTCTCTATTCATTCTGTAGAAATTGGCAATTCCAAGCTCAATCCTGTGTTCTATACATGTCTTTTTGCTCCTTAAATCAAGCTACTCTAAACATATGGTTGAGGTGAAGACATGAGAAATGAATAAAAAATATATGGGTAAAAAAAATACAAACCAAATTGTATTGATTTGAATGATTTCAGAAACAAGAATAAATCCAGAACTATCATTCAGGAGCATAAAATCATTAAATTAGGCCTATTACTTAGAATGATTTTCAGGAATGCAAAATTGGCAACTTGCCTCACCTTGTCAACTTGTGAATCTTAGAAACATATTGGATTATTATTGTCTGTCTTCACTGAAGCATATGCTTTGTTAGGTGCAGATAATCCAAGAAGGTATGCAAAACCTATCTGGGCTCATGCTTGTAGTATTAGGCCTCACAGAACAAAATTCACTGAATTTCAAATAGATCCAATTTATGCCTCCATTTGCATTGTTTTTCTTTTTTGCTTTCTGGTTCTTTGTAGAAACATAAACTATATATATGAAAATCATATTGCCATATATATGAAAATCAAAGTGTGGAAATCAAGGTATATGTTGCAATATGAGCCTTTTATCTTTGCCTTCTCTTTGTATACACAGCAATGTATAGTACTATATTATAGTACAGTAGTTCTTTTTTTTTTTTTTTTGTCTTTTCGAGACAGGGTCTCATTATGCTGTTCTGGCTGGCCTTGAACTTACTTTGTAGCCCAGGCTTGAACTCATGGTAATCCTCCTGCCTCAGCCTCCCAACTGCTGTGATTACGGGTGTATGCCACCACTCCCAGCAATACAATAGTTCTTAGCACCAGTAAGCCTTCAGTCATTATTGTTGACTACACAAGAAGTTCACAGTTCAGATTCTAGCTCCATTTATTATGGTTGTGTGATTTGATTATCTTGGAACATTAAAATTTGTATAAAATTGGGGAAATAATAACTAACATATAAAGTAGTTGTTCTGATTAAATGAGACACTATTTTGGTAAATGTTACTTATATTATGCACCGAGTTATATAAACGTTAATTAATTTAATTTAAACATACATTGGCGATATTTTACCTCTGGCTTCTTGCCCGGCTACTAGTCCAGGCCTCAGAGATCTGTGCTGGCGTCTCCACAAGACATCGGTGCAGAGGAAGCATGTGGTAGTGGCTGAGTTCTCAACTTCCATCTGGATGTTTTTGGCATTGTGCAGACATTGCTGCAGCATGATGAAGTCGCAGTGTAAGCTGATATTTTTTAAATTCCCACACCGTGCTGGTTGTGTGGGCTTACTTGTCATGTGGGTTCTTGTCCTCTAGGAACTTATCTTTGAAGGCTTCCTAAGACACCTACTAATCATAGGTGATACTGCTGGAGTCTGCAGTTCGGTCTTCAGGAATGTACTTCTCTTTGTCTTAATGGCGTTAATATCCTCATACAAACTGATAGAGTCATTTGAGAAAAATCCATGTGTCAAATAATGATGTTTCAGAAATTGAAAAAAAGAGCCAATAGAATATTCTGCAATGATGAAATGCTACTTAGATCAGATAAGTACTTAATGGTGAAGGGGTATAGGATAATGTTGGAGAAGAGAGTCCTTGAAATGAGACTTCTTCAGAATGCTAGAATCAAAATGAAAATAGCAGGAAGCTGAGCTCAGGCTCAGGGTGCCTAACTTGATCTGAGATGCAGAGAAATCAACTTGTCTGCTGAGAAAACAAAGTTCAGGGGCAGAGCACTAATATATAGGCTTCTGTGTGGAGTTAGAATTATATGTTAATTTTAAATAGAAAGCTAGAGGTTGACTGTCAAATCTGAGTCAGGAATACAGCCTAGAATTAGGATGGCAGAAATGTCGCAGTGTCTCAGCCTGCCTGGCTGTAGCAAGACTGGAAAAGGAGGAGAGCGCTGAGGCAAAGAGGCTAATCTACATGATGATCCCGGTTCTCCATCCAACTGTCCCTACTTCCAGTGCTCAGTTTACCTGCTTCCTTTCATTACACCAAAAGAAAGAATTCTTTCCATTCCCATGGCCACACCTAGTAAGCCTTGGGCAGACCTGGTTTGGAGCTGCAGTATCTGGGTTTTTTCTTTGTATTAGCTACCAACCGGGGTTTTTTAAGTAAAGAGATGTCTTTTTTTTTTTTTCATTGTGTATTTCTGTATGATTGGAGGGTATTGAATGATTGGTTCAGGTATGGGGTTATATTCTTAACCTTAGTGACTAAAAAATTCTGTGAAACAAAGAAATAAGACTTCAATTTACTGTTTATTCAGTGCCCCTCCAGATGTATAAGCACAGCTGGTAGTTTGTTGGTTTTTCCTTTTACTTGGAAGTATAAAATCACTTAGACTGGCACCTCATGGTAATACCAATGAAGGAACAAGGAGAATGGACACAACTTAATTTCTTTATTTGCAGTAGTTATACCCTCTAATGTTATCATGTACAATGAATTCATTCATACCAAACCGTTGTTCTTAGGGGAAATATGGGGCTAGGTTCCTGGTAGTCTCTGGTCATGTTTTTGTCAATAATATATGACTTTGTGTTACGTGTATTTATGGTTAAAGACACCTTACTTAATATATACACTTGTTTTACTACTATAGAATTCACAACCAACATTACTGTAACTCTTGCTTGAACACAGCTTACCTAACATTCTGTAAGGCACATTACAACTTTTTGCACTTAGGAACAGCAGTTCTACACTCTTCTCTGGAATGTTTCAAACTGCAGAACTATCAATAAAAAAACATACATATGTGAAAAATTGCACTAACTGTACAATGATAAGAATATGTACTTAAAGTGTGAGAACTGAAACATAAAGATAGAGTATTGTCTATGCCACCTCAGCTTGGAAGTTGCATGTTCAGCATCTCAAATTTTGCGCCTCTGTTCTATACCTACTCATGAAAATGGATGGGATTGATTTGGGGATTACAGACAAATTCAACAAATAGATAAAATTAAAATATAGCATCTGAATAATAAGAATTGTTTGTATATTTGTGAGATTATACTAGGTCTTTGTTTAAGAAAACACAATTCTATATTGTTTAGTCTGTGTATCTCCCTTACTCCCACGAACTGATTAGTAGTAAAGGTGATGCTTAATCTCCTGTAACCAAGAGGTCCAAAATTAAAGAAGATTAAATAAAATTGAGGCCCTTTCCTGTCTCTTGTAAGACTGTAGAAATGTCTCAGAGTCAGCTGTCTGGTTTGGCCAGCAGCTTGCTTCTCCATTCCTAGATTTCAGTCCCTTTGTGTTCCAGTTTATAAGAAAGAAAAAGAAAATAAATCCAGGGAAACGAATCTCTATGTAAGAAGAAAGTTTGAATTTTGCATGCATTATTTCTACTCACATTCTAAAGGACCAAAAAGCATTCTATGAAATGTATTTCTCCTTGGGAAGTCATCTGTCCAAATAAAAAATGTCAACTGGATTTCGATGGTCAAGTAACTTCTTGAGAACAACCCTGTATTTTCTTAGCCTTACTTCATTATTTCATTTATTTTAAAGGCATGAGGAAGTGATAATACTAGTACCAATATAATGCTGATAATGACAGTCTTAATAATGCAGTGATGACCTACTCTACTGGACTTTTAAATCCAAAGAATATTCTGCCATACTTGACCTGAAAATTATTTTGAGTATAAATATTTGGTTAAGTATCAAAACAAAATTTACCTGGCAGTGCTTAGCTTCTCTTAAGCAAATGGTAAATATGGGTTGACTCTGTTTTCACCAGTCTGTGTTCTGTCTGGCAAGAGGAACGTTATTTCATGAGAAACATGGAGGTGAAGTAGAATAGAAATGCAGATACCTCTTAATTTGGGCATTAATATGTCAGAAGCAATTTATACCACAAAAAGGAAATCTTTTTTACCCAAAGCTTTGTTACTATTTCTTTTCTTCCTTTGCTTTTTTGCTGCTGTCAGCAGTGTCTTTGGTAAATTCAAGGGCAGGTTGGCCATCATGGCTTTAGAAGCAGATCATGGAAAATGAGAGTGTTATCAAATATTTTATCAAATGCGAAGATAGTATAGTGATGTCAGTTTCTTTCTGCAGCTCTCTAAAAGAGAGATTTTTTTTTGACACACCTGCTTGTATATGCATATTTTTATTGTTGAAGTATGTAGCAATAGCATTGGACACCTGCTCTCCCTTGGTGACTTTTCTAAAAAGTGTGTCCTCTGCTTGGTTATACTTAAAGAAGAGCTGAGAAAGAAAAAAATAAAAATAAAAAACCAATAATAGTAAAGACATTTGTCCAAGTTTCATTCATAAATGACTTAACTTGGAAAGGTTGTTTCTCTATGGGCAGTGCTTATCTTAATCAAAGGTGAAAACATTTGGGCAAATGCATTCATAACTATAACTCAATATTATAAAATGTCATTCCATGGAATAGACTGAATCTAAAGGGAGGTTTTAATTAAGGAGCCAGAGTTATACTTCCTAATTAGCCCTTCCCTGATTATCTTCTTCCATGAAGCAGATTTCTTGTCAGAGTTGCAAATGTCTCTATAACCAGCTTTCTCTCTCCATATGGCTGCTACTAAACTGGACTGTCCATTGAACTTCAGTGGAGAGGTGCTGGGTTAGAAGGAGGCTGGTTAGCACAATGACCTTACTTTCCACATAGGTATGAAAGGTATCTCCCTTACTCCCAACTAACCGATTATTCTATAAACATTTAAACATGAATAAAGATGACTTAGAGCTATATCTATTTTCTGAAGAACAATATAGTCATCTCTCTTTAGTTCTTCCAATTAATCATGAAATCTTCTTCCATTCTTATTAGAAGGAAATCCACTTTTACCTGTGACAATTTCTTTTCGCTCAGAATTATTCAAGAACTCTAGGCATTTATTCAACCTAAATCCTTGGCAAGGAGGAAACTAGAAATTTTTGTACGTCAGCAGCTCCCAATTCTAGGTGGCTCTTGCTTTTAGGCTGCTGAAAGCTGTTGCTTCTTAGTTTAGTCTGTTTTCAAATACTATCCTTTATGGTTTTCATATTAAAAGTCTCAATTTGTACCTTCTATGCTTGGCTAGCATTCCTAAAATACAACACTATTGAACTGTTTGGTAACTCCATACCCACTCATGAACTTCTAGGTCTTGGTTTGGTCTAACTTCCCAGTCCAGACTAGTATCATCATGGAATGTTCCTCTTTAGGCTCCTAGTTTCTTTTCTACCTGGATACTTCAGCTAGAAACATTTTAACCCATCAGACAAGTCTAATGTGCTGAACCTTAAAAAAGGAAAAAGACCAAATTTTAAATTTCTTTCCCTCTGGAAAACCTCTTAACCTCTATATAAACGTTTCTTCTTCCTTGATTTTCAGCTCTGTATACTAAAAATCATGAAGAACAATCTTTGTTAAGTTACAAAGTGCCTTATACCTTCTCTCTAGGAACGTGGGTGGCTTTACACTCTACATGTATTCAAATGAGAAACCATTAATCTATGCAGAGATACTGAAAAAAAAGATAAACTCTATTGGCTTGAAAGCCTAAGGTTTGTTTGTAGCTTCTCTCTTGGAAAAAATTTTTTTCCTGTAAGGCACAATATTAGAACATAGTTTCTAAGATAGTAAGTGTGGGTTTCCATACAAATTGTTCCCCAAGCTGGTAATTTTGAGTATTGTTACAGTTTGTATATAGATGGCCCCACCCAAGCCTCATGTAGTCATGGAAGTGGCTGAATCTAACATTTATGATTGATTCATTGTGTAGTATTGGGATTGATGGAGTGAGCTCTGCACCCACCCAGGGGTGGAGAATGTAAGGTTGGAATGGGGGTGGGTTCTCCCTTTTTGGCGCAGTTTGCTCTTGCTGCTTGCAGCCGCCATGAACGGCTGTCCCTCAGCCACATCACCCTGCCTTGGAACCAGCTGAGTATGGACTGGAATCTTCAGAATTTGTAAGAAATAAACCTTCCCTTCCCTAACTTTGGGTGTCGGGCGTTTTGTCCCAGCAATAAGAAAGAAGTGACCAAGACAAGTATGAAAGGAGACACTATTCAATAATTACACTGGAACAATTGCCTGAACCAAGAATGTTGGAGGTAGACAGAGATGTATAGAAATCTTGTGTGGGAACCTTCATCTTCCTATGCCTTGAGGGCAATGCAGGACCCACTCTGTATAGCTTCCCTATGTGTTACAAAATCCTGCAAAATTGAAATGCGTCAAAAATGTTTAATGGACACAACAAACTAACAAATGTGATTTTGTTCAATGAGAATCTGAGAAAAAATTTACTGATGGGAAACAGTGATTTGGACAGATGTGCAATGATTAAACCAATGATTTTAAACAAAATTTTCCTTTTCTTTCTTTTTTTCCTCCTAGTCAAGAAATCAGTAAACAGTATAGGTCTAATATATTCAAATAAATAAATTTCCCAGTTTGCTAGAATCAGTCCCTTGTTTTGAAGCTCAATTTGTGTTTTTTGTGTTAGTTTTCTATCATGGAACACAGCTAGGTTTGAATAAGATATAAAATGTCCTGTGTTTTTCTAGTCTCTGCTCCAGCTCAGGACTTTTGCTTTATACACTGTTGAAATTCTCTGAGCTCCTTTGCTCAAAATCCTGGAAATACTTTCATTATTTGAACAATCTAGGCATCTATAAAATGAACAACACTAAGATCTTAGAAAATATATGCAATTTGGTAGTAAAAATGAAGATTAGCCAGGGAGTATTGAACTGTTCAAAATGTTTCTGTCACAAGTTTGTTTCATGCTGCACTTCATGACTAGGTGTAGGCTAACATGTTATGCTGATGAACTTCAGTAGAGACTGTGGGTGCCCATCAAGGAGATGGAAGAATATGCCATGTGTTTCTCCTTTTGAGTTGTAATGAGCACTTTCATCAATTTAAACCAACCCCACCTCCCCAACCCCCAAGGAAATGCCGCCTTGTGGAAAAAGTTCTGTACTTGGAATCAGGAGACACGTGAGAACTGGTTTCAAGTCTGAGCTTTCCTTTTCATCTTATTCTCTTGCTCAATTCACTGAGTTCTATGAATTAAGTAAAATAATATCCACTCCAAACAACTGTGTAAAGATTAAATGAGATAACGTATGGGAAATAATCGGCACAAGATGAACACTCAAGAAAACGCTGTTTTCCTCCTTTCAGCAAGTACACTTACAAACACGCATTTAGGGATCTCAGAGTTTTTCTGTTTTCTGGCTTTGGGCACCCTGGCTACAAATGCTTTCTGTTTGTTTTTATTTAGTAAGTGTCTTCATTGAAGTGCAGAGGGGCATTTCAGGACAGGAGAGACAATGAGGCCTTTTTCCTAGAAAGCAGCTTTATTTGTGCCAGCACAGACTAAGTGAGTTTGTCCCCAAAGGTTGAGTGCCAAACATGGTGTACTTACACCCCTTTATACAATTTCTGGATCTTTGTCTCCCTTACATGGGCATACACTAACATTTACAGGCTGGTTGAGTATGGTTTATGTTACAGAGTTGCATTAGAACTACACATGCAGTACACCCAGGCTGATATTGCTACATTCTAAAACGTTCCCACACTGACGCTTTAGAAGAGACCCTACCACATTCCCCTCTTTGATGGCTGGAGCCTCTTCTATTTTGGGTCAAAGAGCATCATCCTGGTTCAGAGGTTTATATTTTCATAACAACATTTGGTTGTGGCCAGATTAGGGAGATACTTTCTATTTTCTCATAAAATGAATGAAAAAAAAAACCCTAATAAGATGTTGTCACTTGAATGGTAGTGACCCTCTTGAAATGTAATACAGTCCCTGGGTCAATGGTCAGTGCCTTGCATATATATATATATATATAATATATATATATATATATATATATATTATCAATATGTATATCAATAAATCAATATCTATCTATCTATATAAATCTTGAGACTATTTTCCTATTTTGGGTTTCCTGGGTTAAAGATAGTAAAATTAATGGGGTGACAGGTTCCTAATTCACAGCTCAGAGTGAGAGCCCCCTTTTGGAGGAGTGCCACCTTTATTCTTCCAAGTGGCCCATGAGACACAGCTCCAATAGGTGCAGTAAGCCCAGCAGTAACCTTAACAGTCAGACTGAGGTGAGGCCTGTTCACACATATACTTATCATTGATCCTGGATTCTCTTTTCCATGATAATCCTCCACATTTTAGGACTATCCAAGGATTTTTACTAATAGCAGCACACACATTAAAAAAATACCAATATTAGCAGGTGGAGATTTGTAACTGGGTTTTGTTAATTAATGGTCCTTTACCTTGGAAGCATCAGACTTTGAATCATTCCTCAGTCAGGGAGTATTTTGGTTGAAATGGTGGATTGATTTTCATGTTGTTAGAGAGACTAGGTTGTCTTTTTGTGTGTGCAGGTCCCTTGGATCATCCCTAAGCATTAGAAGTGGGTGTGCCAAAGTCTGTGTAACTCCCTGGCCTGACTTGGTTATGTGAATAAACGGGTCACATAATGGGGAGCACAGGTTCATCAATGGGGTCCCTAGTAAAAACATGTAAAACCAGCAAAACTTCCCACCCACAAGAGGAAGTGAAGGCCAGCAGGAATCTCTTGCCACATTTCCAGTTGGCTGGGGTGGTCTCAGTAAGGGCCATGGAAAAAAGCAGGGCTAGCAACCCAAATACGGTTAAGAGCAAGGGGTCACAGTACATTACAGTTAGTCACAAAAAGGTTGCAGTCCATCTGTGTCACCAGTCAGCAGTGCCCTCAGGTTTCTGCCATGCACAGAATGGTCAGCCTCCAGAGTGACTAGAGCAGGGCTATTGTCTTTCAATGGTGTTCCTGGGGTCACAGACTGATTCTTCCCTATTGTCAGTTTACACAGTGCCAATGAATCAGGGACACACTCTCAGTCTTGAGATACTGGCTTTATTCTGCTGTAGTGAATCTAGGGAATTATCTCATCCACCTTTAGTACAGTGGGGATGGGTAGGTTAACAGTGAGAGCCCCTCCAAAGGGATTTCAGGGCTTGGATATTCCATTCTTTTATCTACATGGCATGCCCTGGCTTGAAAGAGTGAGCATCTGTGATGGAACTCAGAGATAATCCTTGCTTAACCCATTGTTTTTGGGTGGCTAAGGTCAAGCCTATTGCCTGTTTCTGTTGTCTCAGAATGAGGTTCTCAAGCTCTTTTAAATTCCTCCTTATACCCTTAGTAATACAAGGGCTGCCCATACAGAATTTCTAAAGGGAAAATCCTGAAGGGCTGCTGAGTAAGGTTGCTAAAGGGGGTTGGGGATACAGGGAACTGAATGTCCTTGGCATGAGTTGTTCCTGGAGTCCAAGATGCAGATGTTTTGTAACTATAACAATTGTAACTTGGTGTGTAGTGTGGAAGAGGGAAGTCTAGGGTGAAATAAAGTTTAAGATGGAGGTGCTTCTGTTTGTATTGTTTGATACAAAAGAGGGCTTCAGTTTCTCACAATTCCTCCCTCTCATATTTTTGTACTTTTTTTCTTCAAACTCTGTGAGCAGAAGTTCTTTCTCTCTGTTATGTTCCTTCACCTGGAGCATATTAACCAGATAAGGTGTGAGAGATGGTTTGGGAAGGATGGAATTTAGGCAAGAATAAATAAACTTTAAAGCACATATGACCAAACCGTGAGCACTAGAGTGGAAAGGACAATTGTAACTGGCTGGCTTTTAGGCCTGTCTTCTGATGTCATTGGAAACTACTGGCAGAAGTAGTCTTTGATGTCTAGTCTACATTACTATAACTTTTATATCTTTGGTTATACTTTTCTGCTTGGCATTTAAGACCAAGTTAAAGTGAGACTAGTATTAATCAAAATTAATCTTTTTTTGTCAAATATCAAGGTCAGTTCAGGCTTTCCAGGGGCTAATTTGTAGGACCACATGTAGAACTCCTCAGCTGTTCTGTCATTGTTAGCCACCAGGATGGGCATGGTCTTGCTTGACCATGTAGCTTCCTGTGGAAACATAGAAGACATTTGTCTCTTTAGTGACCCTCCTTTTTAGCACATTGTATCTTGGTTGATTCCTGTTTCTTTGTGGTCTTAAAAAATCTTTAGCTTAGGAGCTTGGTTGATTTACCAAAGTTGTAGGATCTTGTAGGATAGGTCTCCTCCTGTCCTGGCTCTTTGTTGACCTTGGAGGGCCAGGGCCAAATATTGACTGTTCTTTTAGCCAGATTACCTTTTTATATTTGGTCCCAAACCTCAGTTGAACATCCAGAAAATCAGTTAAACTGGTATTTCAGTGAAAGCAGTAGGTTTACTCTTATAATCTTATCTAGATATCAAGCACCTTAGCATATATAATGTGACCAGGGAACTGTTATATCTCATCAATCTTAGAAGCTGAATCCCTGCCAAATATTGACAGATAACAGTTATAAAGTTTTATAGAGACAACTTGAGATTGACGACAACAAACACATTATCACGATGATCATGATGACATCCTTATATTAGAATATTAGGTTTTTGTTATTTTTCTGAAACACATTTAAATTTTTATCTTAGTATAAAATGACTTTTTAGTAGGCTGTCTTTATCTAATTGCAAAATGTTAACTGATACACAGAAACTTTTACCTAATTTGTTATCTTGTACCAATTTGTTGCCAGAGTGATATTTAAGTAGAATGTACTTATTTGTTTCATAGATATATTTTACAGGTTATTAAGGTTACTAATGCCTAATTCCTAATCATTATAATGACATTGTCACACTGTGTAAGCACATCAAAACATTGTAACACAATTATGTAAGAATCATAATAAATATAAATCTGAAAAAGTTCACATCATGAACAACTGTAGTTTGGGGTCACCAATATGATAAGATGTTTTTCTCAAGTCCTACATCTTAAAAAGACCTATACACTGGAGGAAAGCATAAAGTTATTTAATATGCCATGAAGTTAGTAATAATTAGCATCACAGCTATATAGAGGTCTTTATATATATTTACTTAGTTTTTACTCATAAGGCAAAATTTAAATTTTTTTAAAAAATAGGCTTATATAGAATGCATTTCAATTGTGTGCTGAGAAGAATTTAAAAAAAATCTTTAGAACTCTTATAAATTTAGGAAACAGGGGAAACAGTGTTAATGACCACACATAGACTTATTAACCAATATAAGCATATCTCATTTATACAATAAAAATGCTTAATCAAAGCCAATATGTATAAATTTAACTAACAGCATCCTAATTAGAGAACCTTATTGCTTTAGACATAGAGAGCTTAACCCTTTATTAGAACCAGTTTAAATATATCATAATAATTTATTTAGTAACTGTTGGGGTGTGGTATCATAGACTTTGGGAAAACTGGGCAAGCCACCCATCATTGGAAAATCTGGAAATATTTTGGTTTAGGTAGCTGTTCTTTCAACCACAGAGAGCAATTTTGTGCAATGGTCCCCCAAGTTTAAGGGATTCCCACTTAGTCACCTTAACAATTGCTTTAGATGACTCATTGTAACATTTAACTTTTAAAACTATTTTATATATTATCTTTGGCCAAGGAAAAACTCTTAAGTTATTACACACAGACAATAATAGGCATTACATTTATGAAGTTAATTTTGGATATTATCTTTCTGTTATGGTTTGTGTCTAGGTGGTCCCCCAAGTCTCATGTAGTCATGGAGGCAGCTGAATCTAGCATTTGTGATTGGTTCACTGTCTAGCACTGGGATTGGAGGTGTGAGTGCTGCGCCTGCCCAGGGGTGGAGCCAGCATACCATGTCAGGGAGGGAAGGAGGCACATTTTTCCTTCTCTTTTGCCCTTTGACTCTTGTCACTTGCAGCCACCGTGAACGGCTGCCCCTTAGATACACCACACTGCCTGAGAGCCTACTGAGTATGGACTGAAGCCTCCAAAAACTGTAAGCTAAACAAGCCTTTCCTTCCCTAATTTTGAGCATCACGTATTTTGTCTCAGCAATGAGAGAAAAGTAACCAAGACCCTTTCTTATCCAGGTTATGTAACAATCTGGATGGAATCATATCATCAATCTTTAAAATATCTTTATTGTTATCATCTGATGTAAACTAGTCTACTTGTTAAGCCATGTGAACAACCAGCATTTGAGCTAACATCATGAGCATCTATTTATCTGTAAGGTGACCTAAGTAGAATATATAATTTAAGATTCACATATAGAAGCAAATACAGTTTAAATCATATACAACTTTATGTTCTAAGATGCTAAGTCTTCTACTTGTAAGTCTCATGTGACTTTGGAGTCTTTTAAACCTCATACCATAACATTTTAAGTGGACTTAGCTATTTCTAAAACCCTTGATAACTGGTTTTTATGTGGGAGCCAAAAAAAAAAAAAAGGAATAATAAAATTGTTTTTAGGTAGTTTAAACCAACAAACAAAAAAGGACATAGATGCATAAACAATTACTTTTAGATCAGAGTGCACTCTTAGAAAGATTGGCCAAGTTGAGCTAGAGCTATAATAATCTGTTGTAGATTCATCATAAACTTACTAGTCAGAACTTTCTGGGGTGACCAATAAGCATAGATATTTCTTGCAATAAACTTACGTCAGTAAGGAGAAGGGAGAGAAAACCTCTTCCTACAACTTATAACCAGAAAGAGTTGGAAGAGGGGG
Source organism: Cuniculus paca (assembly GCA_004365215.1). Lineage (NCBI taxonomy): Eukaryota > Metazoa > Chordata > Mammalia > Rodentia > Cuniculidae > Cuniculus > Cuniculus paca. The sequence continues at coordinate 1,608 of RJWT010021633.1, read as the reverse complement.
AGAGCCTTGAGGTTTTGTCTTTTTATATTCTAATTTACCTTTGGAGAAAAAAAACTTTTAATTTAATTATAGATCACATATCAAAGAAAGCAGAGACCATGTGCCTCCTTTCCCCCTCCCACACAGCAGGAGGCACTCAGCTATCCTACTCTCCAGCTCCCTATCATTTTGGTAACCAACAGAAAAACAATTAAAAGGGGTCTGAGTTGCCCCCTTTTTATATGTAGCCCAGCTTTTGATTTTAAATTATTTTTCTATAATTTTGATTATACTTACCTTCTTTCTCCTTTGGTCTCAGATTGTTACATTTTTAAATTTGATTGGCTGTCAACAGACATTCAAGTAATCTTCAATTACTACTCTTATTTTAACACCCACAGAAAGCAGAGAAAAGAGCAAGTTAACCCTGTTATTGTAGCTTAGGAATTTACAATCCTTAAGAAATGTTTTAAGCATAGCAATTAAATGAAAAGTACCATCTTAAATTGGAAGCCAAAAACTAAAATTATCAATTAGCCAAGATTTGTATTAATGGGCTCTTATTGTGACTCTATGTTGGCTTCGACACCACAGCATGAACATTTGATGATTAATTATCTGTTTTTATTGGGATGTGGGGAGTTGTACCTTTTTATTTTCTCTTAAGCCAAAGAAAAGGGCAGTCTTTCTTCCCTTGTGTGGCTGTGGCCATGGAGTTGGGCCCTTCCTGACCAGCACAACTCTAGTTGAGGTGAAGTCATCCATCAGTCTGGGGTATTCAGAGTTATAGGTTAGGGTTAGGGATTCCAGACAATCCCATGTTGAGAAGGGAACCAGAGGTGAATCCTGTCTTTTGTTGTTGAGCCCCTGAGACTTTAGGAGAAAGAGGACAAGAAGTCCCTGTCATCAACACAATGTGTAATCAGTCTATTGCCTCCTGAGACCCTGGTCTTTTATCATTAACAAATTCAATCAAAAATTGACATATGCAATCCTCATCCAGTCTAAACTTTGGCCAGAAGATGAGTGTAGCAGGGATGGGGGTTTATGACCAAATGAAGCAGCAATACTTTATCATATTAACTTTCTTTTCATTTTTCATCACTGGTTGTTGACCCAAGTTCTTAACATCAGTCTGAAGGGACTGTTAAGGGATATTTTTTTCCCTGAGCCCTTTGATTTCCTAACCTCTCCTAACTGGGAAGCACATTTATTTTTCATTCTGTTTGTCCCAAAAGCCCAAGGTTCAGTCTCTGGCATACACCGAGATGTCTTGCCAAAAGTCAATGTAAGGAAATTGGTTAGGATGGTCTTTGTTCCCTGCAATAACACTGAACACTCAGCTAATTATCTTCTTATCAAGGAAGCCCTTGGCTGGCCATCCTATCCCAAAGGACAGTCAATCAATTTCACAGAAGGTTCAGAGCTTTCTGGGAGTCAGTTTGTTACTATAGTCACCTGAATATGCCTTTTTAAGATTCTTTAACATATACTCTAGGGGAGTCAGTGTACTCTGCTTTCCACCCATTCTTCCCCCTAATAGACAACTTTCACATACTGAAGAGGCAAGAGAGAAGGGGAAGAGTTTCAACTGGAAGGGTCACACAGTCACTTCAGCCATCTCCAGCC
>RJWT010021632.1:0-17508 GCA_004365215.1 Cuniculus paca | reverse complement strand
CCGCCCCGCCCCGCCCCGCCCCGCTTCCGGGCCTAGCCACGAAGCCCCGCCCCACCTCTGTGTTCCACTCCGAGGCCCCGCCTCGTCCCCGGGTTTAGTCTCCGAAGCCCCACCCGCTCCCAGGCCTAGGCGCCAAAGCCCCGCCCCGCTTCCGGCCTCCGCCCCGAGGCTCCGCCCGTCTCCCTGGTGTCTGCTCCCAGGCCCTGCGAAGGCCGCCCGGGTCCCGCCGGTCTCGCTCGGGGTGCTCCTTGGGGATGGAGGGCGCGCTGGCCGCGCCCCGCCTGCCCCCTCACGACGCGAGCACGCCGGCTCTGGCGGTGGTGGACATGCACACGGGCGGCGAGCCCCTGCGCATCGTGCTGGCCGGCTGCCCCGAGGTGCTCGGGCCCACGCTGCTGGCCAAGCGGCGCTACATGCGCCAGCACCTGGACCACGTGCGGCGCCGGCTGCTGCTCGAGCCGCGGGGCCACCGCGACATGTACGGGGCGGTGCTGGTGCGCAGCGAGCTGCCGGACGCGCACCTGGGCGCGCTGTTCCTGCACAACGCGGGCTACAGCTCTATGTGCGGCCACGCCGTGCTGGCCCTGGGCCGCTTCGCGCTGGACTTCGGGCTGCTGCCCGCGCCCCCCGCCGGCGCGCGCGAGGCCCGCGTCAACATCCACTGCCCCTGCGGGCTGGTGGCCGCTTTCGTGGCGTGCGAGGGCGGCCGCAGCTGTGGCCCAGTGCGCTTCCACAGCGTCCCGGCCTTCGTGCTGGCCTCAGGTAACCGCGGGCCCTCCCTGGGTGGGGAGCGCGGCCCGGGGCGAAGCTAACTCCATAACCTCCGCCTCGGGCTGGAACCTGGGCGGCGCCGCTGACGCCGCGGCCTGCCGTCGCGGTTAACCGAAAGGTAACCCCAGATCCACGCAAGCGAGGGTCGGCGTCTCAGCCTTGCAGATTTGGTGCGTGCCGTTCAGTGAGCCTGCAGATCTCTCCCTCTGAGGCTGTGGGAAGCGCCCGACAGAACGCCGTGCTGCCCTTGTGCAGGGCCTCGTTCTGCACTTTCAGGCGTTCCTAGTGATTTCACAGTTGAATGAAGCACGGTAAGCGAGGGTCCAAGGAAGACAGAGACGGCCAGTTTACCGGGGTTCCGGGCTGGCCCAGAATACACTTGGTAGATGCATGAGTTACGTGTACTAAACACAGTTAACTAACAAGTTACTAAACACAGTCTCCTCATGTGTCAAAGGTGACTTTCACTTCTTGAGAAACAAATAAAAATGGAAGAACCAAGCGACTCGTAGGTGAATTTGTTAATGTTACTGCCCTTATTCTTTGAAATACAGAAACATTGCCTGGGTTCAAATCCTGACCACTCTGTGCAACCTTCGGGAAATTAGCCTCCTGAGACTTTTTCTTCATTTATCTTATTTCATTGTTTGTTTGTTTTCGTCAGTATGAAATGAGACTATGCAAGAGTCTTACAATTTAAAAATATATAAAATGTATATATCAAGATAAAAAGATTGCAGGATATATAGGATTGTATAGCCCTTAGCAGATCCCGCCCTTAGAAGGTTTTGGTGGATTGTTTAGTACAGATCCTCATGTGTCATATAAAGCAGGACATGTGTAGAGTGTAATCCTTACAAAAATGGAGATCACTCCAGCGGATGGCATGACACCTGGTATCTGGTCTCCCTGAGCTGTTCCTCCAAGGGACTGAGTTCTAGCATAGAGAATACTATAGTATTGGTGACTGGAAGTGAGCTGAGAGCTGATTTAGTTCATCCAGGAATGAGGTTATTATTCCTTCCCTTCAGAGTATCATGCCATGCAAACATTCAGTTAGAAAGTTGATCTTGATCCTGCCTGAAGACTTGGCTTCCAGATTAATCAGATCATGAATGACACTGCTAGAACAGATGTTTGTCACTGCAGGCTGCTGAAACACCCAAGTGGGTGAACATCTCTAGTGAAATTGATGCCACTTCCCCTTTAGGAGACAATGGTGTCACATTCAGATTGGCATTTGAGGGAGTCTGTTGATGTTTAGGATTTGTCTTAACCACAGCAGTTTAACTAGCATGCTTACCCACTTTCCCCACAAGCAACTCCAACAGGTTAGGTGCTCTAGATTTTATGGACACTGACTGCCAGCTGCAGGGTCACCACAGTCCTTAGTTGGTTAGGGCAGGGGCAGCCAACCCCCTGGACACAGTAGTTCTGAGAGTATCACTGTGTGGCAGTGCAATAATTCGTGGGTGTTTATGATCACCTAGCTATTACGGACATGAAATCTTACATTCTTTACTTTGAAAATGCATGAAAGGCAGGGGACAACATTCATTCAAGAACAGCATTCTGCCCTTCCGCATTCTTATGATCTTGTGATAGTCCATGCCTCAGTGTCTGTAAAATGAGGATACCATACTTAGACGGTTGCTGAGTTCAACTCTACTCCAATATGATAAAATGCAGGCTCCTTTGTTTTAGTCACTGTATTCCAAGTATTGAGAACAGTAGGTAACAAGTGAATACTTGTTGAATGAGTAGCTAAATACATGACATTTGAAGAATATGCTGACTGACAAATATAGATGCCTGGTCCTCTTTGACAATCCTATTTCCACTGAAATTAAACTTTATTTCAAGAATTAATGGGTGGAAGTAACTTGGATGGACATGTCCATTTTGAAGAGGAAGAAACAAAATCAGAGAGGTAGAGCGCTCCACTCAACTGCCTAAGAAAACCAGAGCCTGGGATTTTAGAGTGGACCGGGAGAGCGGTGGTAGGCTCAGTGATCTGTTCACCTGAGCCGGCTTCCTCACTGCGCCTGGCCCTGGGATTGGCAGCCAATGCACTGTTCAGGTGCGCACAGTCAAGGAAGAGGGCAGGTGGATCAAGCTACAACCTGTCACCCATGTCCTGAGATAGGAGCCAATCTGTGTCACACCCACCACAAAGCCTCAGCTTCCACATTCCAGTAGTCCTTAATTTCTATCTACTTGCTCATCTCCTTTCAGTAAACCTGCTTTTCATGTTACAGTGTTACATCTGCACCAAGATATAGCCTTTCTTTCTCTCTTTCTTTCTCTCTTTCTTTCTTTCTCTCTTTCTCTCTTTCTCTCTCTCTCTCTCTCTCTCTCTCTCTCTCTCTCTCTTTCTTTCTTTCTTTCTTTCTTTCTTTCTTTCTTTCTTTCTTTCTTTCTTTCTTTCTTTCTACTAGGGATTAAACCTGGAGTCTTTGCTCTGAATCCATCCCAGCTCTGTTGAAGCAGGGTCTCACTGAAACACACTAAGTTGTCCATGCTGGCCTGGAGCTTGCAATCCTCCTGCTTCAACCTCCCAGAGTTCCAGGATTACAGGCATGCTACACCACATCCAGCTAAAAGGACATTTTTGATCCAGTGTTTCGACCAAGATCTGCAAGCATAATTTACTCTTGATCGTAAACTTGCTCTATTTTGACACATGATGCATTAAAAGGGCTTCTGTAGGCTCATGTGTAACTCAGCATACTAGAATCTTCATGTGATTCAGTGTGGAAACTCAGGTATACGAGAAATATTTTCAACATGAGACCCCATTGTACCCTGCTGGTGACTCAACCTCCTCCTTCTACCTCCTTCTTGGTATCTGTGTGAGCAAAAGTTTCTTAAGAGTCAGCAATGCCTTGCAAAGGAGAGGCCTTTGGCTTCTGCTTGCACAGCAAGAAGCCCAAGTCCACCTCCGAGCAGCCCTGCCCTCTCCCCTGCCTCCCACTCCTGCTTGGCTGCCTCTGCCGCACACCCTCCTGTGGTGCTGGAAAGTCAACCCAGGGCCTTCTGCTGTCAGGACCTCTGGTGGCCTCTCTCCCAGTCTACCAGCCAGTAGGAATATTTCTGCTGCTAGGACACTTGCGTTTCCCCTGAAAATGTCTATAAAACAGCCACACTGGAAGGACCTGCTTCCTCCCTGGCCACAAGCCTCCCCCTTAGACAGTGACTGCCACGCCACCATGTGCTGGCAAAGAGGGAGAGGAAGGAACGTGTGAGGAGTGAAGAGCATTTTAGTGTCCTAAAGTATCATCGAAGCCCATTCCTTTGGAAATGCAGACAAGGGTTACGAACAGCTAAGCTTTAAGGGAAGCTTCTAGTGTGTCAGGGGCTCAGATAAAACTCCTAACACCAAACGATGCCATGGGGCCAACTGCTCTACAGTGGCTTCTCCTGAGCTCCTGCTTGGAGGACACCATAGGAGATGATGGCATGCAGAAAAATGTGTATAATTTATATAGAAAAGTATTTTTTAAAATTATGACATTAAAGCTGAAGAAAACCAATCTGTAAATAGGAATCAAATGCTGTCTTAAACCATGTCTAGTGGTTCAATCAGGGACCTGTGTATTGTTTGCAGTTTGATGTCCCAGGACTTTCTGTGTTGCACCTCTCTGATGTTCTCTAGAAAGGAGTCTCAGGGAAAGTAACAAACATGAACAATCGAGAGAAAGTGTACAGATATTGTCTAACTTACACAAGCAACATTAAGATGCACCTCACTGTCTAAAATGATGCTTACGCATTTACAAAGTGACTTTCTACTTCATTCCTTTTTATGACAAGAAAATGGCCCCCAGAATAAACGCATTAAAAATACTGTGAATTTTTGCTAAAATACTGAAAACGTATTTCCAAACACTCCTTTTCAGATCTCACGGTGGATGTTCCTCGACATGGAAAGGTTGTGGTGGACATTGCATATGGTGGCGCATTTTACGCCTTTGTTAGTGCAGCAGACTTGGGGCTCGATGTCTGTTCCTCAAAGACAAGGGACCTTGTGGATGCTGCAAGTGCGGTGACTGCAGCGGTGAAGGCTCAGGTCAGTCTGGTCTCTGCCTTCACACCGAGTGCCCCCACTGTGGCCTGGAGCAACAGAAGTTACCACGTCTCAAAGGAAATGATACATGCACATATGTAACTTCTAATAGTAGGAATAGGTACTGGTTGGTGTCTCAGGCTCTACAGTAAGCCTGCTGGTGAGTTCTAGCTCTGCTGCCTATAACGTTCTTAACCTAGGATGAGTTTTGTAATCTCCATGTGCCTCAGTTTTCCCACCCACAAAATGGAAAGTATGCAGTATCTGTTTTTATTTATTTATTTTTTTTGTGGCACCAGGGATTGAACTCACGACCTCATGCTTGCCAAGCAAGCACTTATGCTACTGAGCTATATCCCCGGCCCTTGTCTTTTTGAGACAGGGTCTCACTATGCCATTCAGGCTGGCCTTGAGCTCACTTTGTAGCCCAGGCTGGTCTTGAACTCGCAATGATCCTCCTGCCTCAGCCTCCTGAGTGCTGGGATTACAGGCATGCCACCAGGCATGGCACAGTATCTGTTTTTAGCGTGTTGTGAGTGAAATAAGTCAACACGTGGACTTAGAATACTGCCTGGCCCATAATAAATGTTCAGTAAGTATGGCAATAAGTGGTAACTATTATCTTTGTTAATATGTGTATGCTAATATAATTTATGGCTATTTAAACATACAAATAACATACATAGTATTCCATTAATTTGAAATGTGTTTTGCTATATGTGGTTATTTTTTCTGAAAAACTTGAAAATAATGAGTGTAAATATAGTTTACAGAGCCGAGGATTCAGCTCAGTGGCATAAGCGCCTGCCTGGCAAGCACAAGGTCATGAGTTCAATCCCCAGTACCAAAAAAAATTAATATATATATATAAATATATATATATATAACATGTATTTTCATTGGGTCTGATAAAGCTCTCGTGGAAAACATTAATTTCTAATTAGTGAATTTTTCTTTTTATGTGGAATTATTTTATCATAGTAACTTCTAAAGCTCTGCATTTATGCCAGTTTTCTGTTCCATTAAGCTGACTAATAACAGTTAAAAATTTGGGCACAATAACACCACCTCATTTTAAATTAAACTGTGAGAGATAGTGTAGATGGGGTGAGTCTGAGCTCCCCCCTTAAAGCTCCAGCTTTCCATGTAGGTGGCAGGAGCAGCGGAGCCTGGGTTCTGTTGCTGAGTACCTGGCAGCACCGTTCACATCACTGATGCAGATTTAGGGACAGGCCACTTGCAGAATGAGGGGCTAAAGTTTATATGATATAACTTCATCTTCACTCATTTTTCTAACAAATATTTGCCAAGAACTTACTGCATGTCAGACACTGTGACTGATACTGTAGCCCCAAAGAAGAACAAACGTGACCTCCCAGGAGCTTGATCTAGTGGGGAGCAAGCACACCTATGAACAGGCTGGTGTTGGGGTGCGCTACCATGGACGTGGGCTCAGAGGCTGCAGCTGAACAGAAAACCAGGATCAATATGCAGCTCTGCTTAACTTAGGTTTAGAAGGACTCTCAGTTTCGAGAAAATTGTCCAGTTGTTTTAAATGACAGGTAAATGGGGACATACTGTACTAACTGTAAGACTATATGGAGAAATTATAGTAATCTTGTACTCTCAGGTACTATTGAAATCCAAGGAACATACACAGCTAGACTTCCCAGAACCTGGGAGCGCTGAGTACACCTTTGGGCCCATGATGGGCTTCAGCTACCTGTCAGTGCCTGCTTCAGCCTGTGTGTATCTTCTGACTTCCTCCTCTGAGGTCCTTTCATTTTTTTCATCTGGCTGCTTCTCCTACCTCAGGTCAGAATCTTTGTGTTTGCTCATGGCCTGTCACCATGTTTGGCTCACTTGCTGGTGTGAACTTAAGCTCTAGACTCTCACTGACTGATTTTCCACATTCTCCCATTTAGGCTCCTAAGAATGACAGTGTGCTACCCTTAGCTCAGCCACGCCAGCCTGTAGACTGACCACACTGAGGTCAGTGCTTCAGAGAGCGTGTGTGTGTGTGTGTCTGTGTGTGTCTGTGCACGCACAAGTGTGTTTTGGGAAATGTGGATAAAACAACAGTTCCTTTAGTCGAGGGCACCTTCAGGGCATTTTCCTTAGAAGGGTCTCAAAAATATGATAAAAACCATCACTTCCAATAAAATTATGTTTATTTAGAGAATGACTGTAATATCTAGCAGTTAGTGCCTTGCTCTAACTTATATCTGGGAGTGCTCCATCTACATTATTTATAAAGATAAATTTGAATCAGAATATTTATTTCACACATGGTTGATTATTTCATCTTTGTTATTTTACAGTTTGAGATTACTCACCCGGAGAGTGAAGACCTTGCCTTTCTATACGGGACCATATTAACAGATGGGAAGGACGCTTACATCGAGGAACCAACCACCAACATCTGCGTGTTTGCAGATGAACAGGTATTAAAACTGGAACTGTCTGCAGAAGCCAGGACTGTACAACTAGAACTTCTGAATGTCCTTGTCATCATTTGTTCCAACCCAGGTTGACAGAAGTCCCACTGGCTCGGGAGTGACAGCCCGCATTGCTCTGCAGTACCATAAAGGCCTTCTAGGCCTGAACCAGCCCAGGGCCTTTAAAAGCAGCACGACCGGTTCTGTGTTCACAGGCAGCGCCGTGAGGGTGAGCGCCCCCTGATTCCTGGGTGCAGATGTGTTGCTGGTGGGACGGGAGGCTGAGTGTTGGGTACAATTCTTCACTCAGCTGTGAGGAGAGAATTTTGAAGCAGGCCTGTGAAAAACTTCCATTCAACTGGGTCTTGGATCCCTGGGCATCCCCTGCATGCTTTACATGGGTCTACAAGATGAAAACTGTGTTAATAATGATGCTAAGACGGCGTTCGCTTTCTCCCGTTCTCTCAAGAGCTTTCAGTGCATTCAGAGGCCACAGGTGGGTGGTATTTCCAATTGAATGCTGCAGCAGATGTCAGAATCCAGCTGTCTTCTATGAGCCAGCCATGCAAGGGGCTTGCAAATATGTAAAACAATGCCACTTTCCTCATTAATTTTTTTTGCAAATAAAATTATTTTCACAAAGGTATTTTTTATTAATAGGTAACAGGCTTATTTTTAAGTGAAGTAATGAACAAATATATTTAATTCATAGTTCAGTAAATACTGATAAATAAAACATATAAGGACTCTTAGGACATCCTCAAATTTTAAGGTATAAAAGGGTCCTGCGACTAAATGGTTTGAAAACAACAGGCAGAGTCTCTCTGTATTATGTTCTCTTCCATCTTTACTAAAACTACCTAGTGACTCCGGGTTTAATTAGTGAATTAAGATTGTCTCTTAACAGGTTTCTGGGCTTCTAGTATTTTTTTTTTCCTGCTCCAGTTTGTCCCACATTTTACAGCTAAATTTATCTAAAGTAACATTTGGCTATGTCACTCTCTTTACAATCCTGTCCTTTCCATTGCCCATAGGATTAACCCTTGGGTTTTTCTTAGCATGATAAAAGTCAAGAGTACAACCTGTACGTCAGGTACTCACATGTGCAGTATTGTGATAGTACATTCTCTTCATCTTTCTCAGGAAGCAAAATGTGGAGATTTCAAAGCTGTTATAGTGGAAGTATCAGGACAAGCCCACTACACAGGTACAGCAAGCTTTACTGTAGAAGATGATGACCCACTGAAAGACGGGTTTCTTCTAAAGTGACTTCCTCCAGGACTCTTAACAGCTTTCCTTCTAAAATAATAATTACCCATAAGTAATGCTTTCTCAAAATTATGTGAAAACCAATATCCAGTTATTCATGTAAGCTAATTTCATTCTTTTTAAAATAGTATACCATGGCTAAATAGAAACTCATTATACCTCAGATTTTATAATATATTTTGGTACAAATATCACTTAAATCTAGCATGTAAAGTGCCAAAAATTTGGAGAAATTTTCTAGTTATTAATATACTGAGTAAAATTAAGATCTTTTAAAACATTACTCAATGATAATGATTATAAGATTTTGCTCTAAAGGTTGAGTAATATCTGAAATTGTAGTCACTCAACAATGAACTCTATAAGTTCATTACTTTAGTGTTCTATTTTGGGAGGAATAATGCCCTCTAAAGCAGCATGTAAAGGAGATGGATGAAAAAGGACTCAACACAGCATGAACAGCCGGGAAGGAGCGGGTGGAGCAAACTGCTTTCGATCGGCATCGTTGCAGCAGCTGCAGCTGTTCTGTGCGCTTCAGCGCCAGCTCCCACAGGTACTGAACAGCCGTTCATTTATTCTGCAAAACCAAACTAGTAATTAGATTTTTGCTCCCTCTTCAAGGTTTTTCATGGAAGGATCAAACTCAGAGTCTCGTGAATGCTAAGCCTATGTTGTATCCCCAGCCTCTCTAAGGCTTTTACAGAAGGGGTTGCTTACTGGTTACTGAAATGAAGTACGTGGTAGAAATGAGTGAATCACTTACAAGGAAATGAGTCACACTCTTCAGCTGCATGCGAGGTAGATTTAAAACGTGAAAGAAGTGCTCATGATTAGTTAATGCTTCTCGCTAGTTAATACTTACCTGTGAACCTTGATCACTGCGAGTTATCATAAACCAAAGCACTACTCTCCGTAGATTCTTAGTGAAGTAGGTAATAGTATTTTACTTCTGAGCATGCAAAAAACAAGTTCATTGTAACTGCCTTTGTCACTAGCAAGTCAGTATTGACCCAGTTACTAGGTCTGGGGTTTAATTACCTGACCAAAAGAAAGACTATAAAGTTAGTATTTTGATTTTTCTGGGCTGGGGATATAGCTCAGTGGCATAGGCACCTGTGTGGCAAGCTCAAGGTCATGAGTTTGATCCCCAATACCAAAAAATATATATATATTTTTTATTTTCCTATTATCAAAAAATGTTATGCTGCTTTTTACTCGGTCTTTATAAAATTCTATGACAAAACCATTTACCTCTAAGAAATGACAGTATCACTAACTTAATGTGACTAAGTAATTTTCTACAGGTTAAATTTGCTGTGCTTTTTAATAAAATAAAATCAGAACCACTGTTCTCTCTAACTCTTGTATCACATTAATTTGAAAAAAAATACGTTGTTCCTAAGTTAGATTTTGTAGCATTTTATAATGTGCCATATCCACAATCTCTAATGAAGTGCATGTGATGGTTGATTGATTTTTGTCAACTTGAATAAGAGAAGCTCAACTAAATTGCTCAGCAATTCCACACCCTACAGCGACTCCTTGCCTGGGTGGTGTACAGGGGAAATGAGGAAGGACAGATCTGTTTCTTTGGAGGAGCTCCAGTGTTTGCCTTCACTTTGGACGCATGTCCTGGCATCCAGCGCAGACTCTTCAGCCTTCCATCACAGACCCACTGACCTCCGGTGTAGACTCACACAGGACACTGCAGTGAGCTCCAGACCTCTGACTGGATCCTTTGGTCTCTAGTGTGCAGACACCCTCTGCACTGTTCCACATCCCACTCTGTGGGCGGCAACTGTAAGCCAATCTTGTAAATTCTTATACGTTCGTGTATCTTGTGTTATATCCGTTTCTGCAGTAAACACCGACCGATACAGCGCATATTAGTATCCCATAGCTGCCCAGACAGGGGAGTTTTATCCCTGATGTTGTGCAGAATTGTCAGTTCTTGATGATAAAAACAAGCAGATGATTTTTGGCCAGTTTTATTACTGTTTCGACATTCTCCAGAGCACACGGAGGAGCAGCCTCACTGGGGCGGGCCTGGCCCTGTGGCTCACCTGCATTGTGTCAGTGTCTGTGGTTCTACTGTACAGGTGAGGGAGATGCAGGTCACACCTGTGAAATAACTCTCCTTACCAAGGGCCTTCTGGAGACTGCAACGCCAACATTTTCCTAGTACACTTCCTTCACCTCGAAGATAGGACAGCCAGAACTCGTTCAAGATAAGATACTTTGGTGAAGACGTTATATTTTTCTTGAACACTAAAAGATGCATATTACCTAACTCTTCCTGAATTCTAGTCTGAGTCAGAGCCTAAGCCCTGCCATACAGTGAATCCTACTCTGTACTTCGCCCTGTCTCTCTTGGAGTGAAACCCTAGGAATATGAGCTCCCCTCTAACCTCACGTGTCTAGGCAGTTGCACAGCCCTGTTGGTCCCACCTTCTAGACCAGTGACAGCGAACCTTTCAGAGACCGAGTGACCAAACTGCAAAGTGCCAACACTGCAATTCAAACTGAATGTCCAGGCAACCCGCTCGGGACCCCTTCTGTCCCTCACGTGGAAGCTTTCTTTCTCTCAATAAATATATTCTGCTCTTCACCTCCATTGTTCCTAAAATTCATTCTTCAATTTTAGAGAACACAAGCTCGTACTGGACATGTAGTAGGTTGGGAGTTTCAATCCCCTGTATCATTTGGAGGTCTTCCACCAAGAGCATTGGACGGAGGTAAGAGTTGGCTTTTGTTTCATAGACTCTGGGCTGGGACAAAAAAAAAAAAAAACCTGAATGTCCAGTGGTCCGTGGCTGAGTCAGCTTGGTTCACGTGCTGACACAGAGGGCTCTGCGTGCGTGCTGTGGCACATATGCTATGGCTTTACCACCGTCCCAGTCTTTGCTCCTCTTGACTCGCCCGTCTCCACAAGAGGCTCACCTCATCAGCTCAGTTGCCTTCCCCTCACCGGTTTCTTCCCACTAGTATTTAAACCGGTGCATCCCAAGCAAAATGAAGCAAATGTCCCTGTCTCTCCTCCTTTAGCTTGCGGTCACTGTAACCCGCCCTTCGTATTCCAGCTTCCAGACTTTTTCCTGTGCTCGCCGGGTGTGTTTCATCACTCTCCATTTACTCTTTAGCATTGATGTCCAGGTTCTGCCTCATCCCTTGTTGCCCACGGCTTGACCAGATGTCCGATCTGATGTCACCGTGGGGTTTATGGAATCCTCTGGTGGGTGCTGCTGTGTGCAGGAAAGCATGGTGCAGACTAGAGCACCCCTGGCGCTGTGCTCACCCCCAAAGCCTCTCAGTGTGATGCCTGGGGCCATTGGTTGGGCCTTAGAATGGGGTGGTCCCCATTCACACCCACCTGGCACTGCAGTAGTGTGGACTGTGGTCCAGCTCTCCATCACGCACTTCTCTTCAAAAGCCAGTGTTCCATCCTGGCCCTTTGTAAGGCCCCGCTGCTCACGTATCAGTGTGTGTAAGAATCACCTGGGAATTAAAACTGGAGATTCTCATTCATTAAGCCGGAGGTGGGCCGTTTCTAACAAGCTGCTAGTAGGGAGTAGAAGTTTCTGATAACTCTCTTTTCCTTATGTGTTTTGGCCTGGGTTTTTCAGGTGAGTCTCCCTGCAAAGCAGAGTCTCTTGGCTGTGAAATATTGTACATGAAGAGCCCGTTTTTTAGCTAAAGGATGGCGCTGAAGAACACAAGCCACTTGCAAACTCAGAAGAGACTGAGGAAATTACCTCACCCTCTCCTCTGAAAAACAAAAAAGAGTTGATTTCTCAGTAGAACAAAGTGCCTTATTAATTACCATCACTCATTCACCTTTGCTTCCTTTAACTGTTTAATTTTCACTGCTCCCTAGGCATTGCATCCATGATTCCTTTCTTTATTTAGTATTCTGTGCCTAAGCAGACACATTTGTGCCATGATTTTCTGTCTTGAAGAGGCTGACAACCCCTGAATCTCTAAATCCTCAGGTCCAGAGCTACAGTGCAGATTCACTACTTAAAAGGGACAAACTAAATTCATCTTCTCCCTGGAAGGTGCCCCTCTTCCCAAATCCCCTAACTCGATAATTGGCATTGCCATCCCGCCCTCTAGGAAGCTGGGGCTTATCCCTGGTTCCTTGGGCACACCTCTGTCCTTTCTGTTGGTGCTCCTGAGGACGTGGTGGGTATGCCCCGCATCAGCCATTTGTCCTTCCATCAGTCACACTCTCCTTCCTTTCAGGAAACTGTACTTCCCTAACTGTGGTCTGTTAGGACTGCAGGAAGCTGGCACATTGGTCAGATCCTCTCTCCAGGACCTCAGGTGATGAGCAAGGGCACAAGTTTGAAATGGACTGAAGCCAGAAGATGATGGTGCTTGAGAAAGACACCTTCAGTTAGTTTTGTCTTTCTCTACCCAGACTTGTCTTGTTTGGGGGACTGGCTGTCAGACTGAAGTATAATTTGAACTTGCCCTATCCTTCTAGTAATTTCCTTGTTTGCTTATGTAAGCCAGTGTCCTCACTGCTGGTGATCCTTGTATCCGAGGACTGCGAATCTCGACACTACCTCCCGAACATTTCTTCCGTGTAAATGCCAACTTCAGCTCTCATTTCCCACCTGGGCCACAGCACTGCTTTTTCTTCCCAAAGTCACTCAAAACACTTTTGTTTCATATCTAGCAGATTGCTAAGAGCTAAGCACTGGATATTTAATACAAAGCCAAATGAAGAGAAATAGTAATACTTGGACAATCACAAAAATGTAATGATAGACAGTGGTTATATGCTACAAGTGGAAAATACAGAGTGCTGTGATGTTACCCAGGGAACAGGATGCATGGGGGTAGGAGCTGCCAGCTAAGTAAGACAATCTTTACGTGGCCAGGACACTGGGGAGTTCGGAGATGGGAGTTTTCTAGGCAATGCCCAGATTGGAGATTTAAGGAACTCAAAAAAGCCAGTGTGACTACAAACCTTTAAAGAGCATTTGGCCTGCAATGTGGAATAGGGACTAGAATAGGGAAGCCCACTTAAGAGATGACAGTGGTAGTTCAAAGAGAGAAAGCTAAGATTCAGGTGGACACAGTGATGACAGAAGCAAATGGACAGAAGATATGCAGCAGGTAAAATCCCCAGGTGTTGGAGATGGATTGGGTGCGGGCTGAGGTAAGGGGCGGGGGCATATCAAGAAAGAACCCCAAGTTTTTGGCTTGTAAGCTTTTGATGAGGGTGCCATCTTCTGCCTCAACATCAAAGAGCAGGGTTTGCAAGGGAAGTGGGAGGAGGGTCATGGACTCCCTTTTGAATGAGTGAGGTGCTTTTGCACACCCTGGGGAGAGGACACATGGCCCTCCTTTGCCTACAGTGCCCTCACCCCTGTCTCCCTCACCACAGTTCAATCCCATAGCATGGCACAGGGCTCTTTTTTAGAAAGGGGCCCCAGTGAATTCCATCGTTATCTCTTCACTCCTCGCTTGCCCACATCTTAGGGTTCAGACACCGCTCCTCCTACACGTGCATCAGATGTCCTTCCCCATTTCATTCTTTTTAGGAGGGACAGTCTAATGTCAACTCTTGTGCCATCTTTATCAGCTACCCTAAGAAGCACCAGTCATCTCCATCAGATTCCATGCTTTTATTTTTAACACTTACCACCTTGTACTACATTTGTTTTTGCCTAAGGCTGTCGATCTGTTTGGGTAGAATTCTTCTGTATTTTTTCCTAAAACCAACCATCGCCTTAGATGATTGTGTTGGCCAAACAGAAAAATCTGTAACAATTCTATTTTTGTCCGGATTGATTTTCAGCTGGGGTTGATTTTGCCCTTAGGGAAATTTGTCAGTTTCCACCTGGGACATTTTTAGCCCTCACCCTGGCAGGGAAAGGTGCTGCTGGCATCTGGAGGGTTCAGTGACTCTGGATGCTACTCAGTATCAGAATACCAAGGACAGCCCCTGACACAGAGAATTACCTGACCTGAACTGTCAGTGATGTCCTGGCTGAGAATCCCAGTCTTAGTCTACTATCTTAAAAGCATTTCTCAGACTGAGTTTCGTGGGGGCATTTCACTTCACTGATAGAAGTATTCAAAGCTCTAATATCACTGACCCAAAAATCCACAAGTGTACTTTGTCATTCCTCTCAGTGGGACCCCAACCCGTGTCTCCACTGAGCTACATCCTTTTCATATTGTAAAATTCTGAGACAGTTCGCTAAATTGCCTAGGCTGGGCTCAAGCTTGTAATCCTCCTGCTGGGATTGTAGCTGTGTACCACCATGCCCGTTGTTAGCTACCTGGATCAGTATTTGTGAAATCTGACTGCTCATCAAGATCAGCCAGAGGGTTTGTTAAAATTCGGGTGGCTGGATCGGTGCCCCCCACCCGTGTCAGATTCAGATGTGGGCGGGGCCTTGAGTCTGCATTCTCGAGTGCTGGAAACTTGTTTAGTCACAATAATGCTGCCGACCCAGGACCCACGCTTTGCAAACCACCGATTTAGAGAAGAGCCCAGGGTTAACCGAAGGTGTGGTCACACTAGGTCCTTCCCAGCCCCTGTGGTGCAACTTCCGGGAAGCCATCCCTTTTCTGTACCCGTGTGTTCCTGTCAGCTGTCAGCAACATCTCACCTGGCTGGCTGCACCTCAGACTCAAAGGACACCACAGTGCAGAGCTCGGATGAAGGGCGCGGGCAGGCCCAGATCCGGTTCTCCTTCCCTTCTCCCCTGACATTAGCCAGTTATAAGCCTCGGCTCCCGTGCCTTGAAAACGAGAGGAGTCCTCACTCCAACACCCATATCCTAGCTCCTCAGGGTCCCTGAGAATCAGGCCGGTTTAGACTGAGGAGCCCAACCTCAGGAGTACTGGGAGCCGGCCAGGGAATCTGCATTTCAACAAGCTCACTATCTCAGTTTTCCCAGGTGTGGTCCTTGGGCTACTTTAACACAATCTGCTTGCAGATCTTGGGCACCGGCCCAGACTAACAGCGTCCGAGACGGACCCAGGCCCTCCGAGTGATCCTGAGGATCTCTCAAGTTTAGGGATGACTGTTTTCCACTTAAGGTCCTGCATTCCTGCCATGAACACCTCTGGGAGCAAAGGCCCCCACAGGCCACCCGCGCCCAGCACGAGCGCCTTGCGGAGCTGCTCCCCGGCGCGCGCTGCAGACCTGCAGGACCGACCCGCGGGGGTCCGCTTTCTCGGGGTACCGGGCTGGCGGCCCGCCCCGCGCTCCTGCGTAAATACGCGGTTCCCCCGGCAACGCCTGGAACCCACGTCAAAGGCGCCGCCGGGTCCTGGGCGAGCGCCCTCACCCCTGCGGCCGGCCGAGCGGCCGCGCCCGGGTGCGGGATGAGCAGGCCCGGGCATGGCCTCGCCGCGCCCCGGCGCCCCCTCCGCGCCCGGCGGGACGCCCCCCGCGCTCTGGCTCAGCTCGGCGGCGGCGGCGGCGGCGGCGGCAGGGAACCGCAGCGAGGCGAGCGGCGGCGGCGGGCCCGGGGCGCGCGGGGCGGCGCTGGCGGCGCAGGCGCTCGTGCTGCTGCTCATCTTCCTGCTGTCTAGCCTGGGCAACTGCGCCGTGGTGGGGGTGATCGTCAAGCACCGGCCGCTGCGCACGGTCACCAACGCCTTCGTGCTGTCGCTGGCGCTGTCCGACCTGCTCACCGCGCTGCTCTGCCTGCCCGCCGCCTTCCTGGACCTGCTGGCGCCGCCCGGGGGCCCGGGGCCCTGGCGCGGCTTCTGCGCCGCCAGCCGCTTCTTCAGCTCGTGCTGCGGCATCGTGTCGTCGCTCAGCGTGGCGCTCATCTCGCTCGACCGCTACTGCGCCATCGTGCGGCCGCCGCGCGACAAGCTGGGCCGCCGCCGCGCGCTGCAGCTGCTGGCGGGCGCCTGGCTGGCGGCGCTCGGCTTCTCGCTGCCCTGGGAGCTGCTGCTCGGGGCGCCCCGCGCGCCCCCCTCCTCCGCCGCCGCGGCGCAGAACTTCCACGGCTGCCTCTACCGCACCTCCCCCGACCCCGCGCAGCTGGGCGCGGCCTTCAGCGTGGCGCTGGTGGTGGCCTGCTACCTGCTGCCCTTCCTGCTCATGTGCTTCTGCCACTTCCACATCTGCAGGGCCGTGCGCCTGTCCGACGTGCGCGTGCGGCCCGTGAACACCCACGCGCGCGTGCTGCGCTTCCTCAGCGAGGTGCGCACCGCCACCACCGTGCTCATCATGATCGTCTTCGTCATTGGCTGCTGGGGCCCCTACTGCCTCCTGGTGCTGCTGGCCGCCGCCCGGCAAGCTCAGGCCAGCCGGGCGCCCTCGCTGCTCGACGTGCTGGCAGTGTGGCTGACCTGGGCCAATGGGGCCATCAACCCCATCATCTACGCGGTCCGCAACCCCCACATCTCCATGCTCCTGGGGCGCAGCCGCGAGGAGGGGTACCGGACTAGGAACACGGGCGCCTTCCTGGTGGGCCAGGGCCCGGTTCTGCAGACCCGGAGCTGCAGTCGCCTTCGGAACCGCTACACAGGCCGGCTGCGGGCCTGCAGCAGGATGTCCTCGTCCAACGCGGCCAGAGGGGCGGGAGGAGAGCAGGCCCTGTGGGCGCGCAAAAACCCGGTTGTGCTTTTCTGCCGGGAGGGACCAACAGAGCCCGGGACAGCAGTGGCCAAACAGCCTAAATCCGAGGTCCGAGATACCAGCCTCTGAGGGTTGGGACCGACAGCTTCGGAAGACACAGGCAAGATTCCTCGGAGACTCGGATTTCACGAAGCCAGCGCCAGAGACGCCAGAGACAGGGGGAAGGGTTACCACTTCCTCCAGCCAGGGTGGAAGACAGTGTTCCCTTCTTCAAAAGTGCCGAAAGGAATGTAAAATGCAAAAATTAAAACAAATCTTAAACCACACAACCAGGCATTGTGAATTTAAGTGCCAAAAACCAAAACCGTCACTGAAAAGCTCATGTTACAGGAATCACACTGTGA
>RJWT010021631.1:0-17448 GCA_004365215.1 Cuniculus paca | reverse complement strand
GCTTATCTTCAAGAGGAAGGAGGGGATGCGACCCCAGGACACAGATACAAAGATCAGCCTTGACTGAGGTGGAGAGCGTGTCTTCTGCAAGAATGGGGATGATGCCTGCAGATGCATTTATTTGGAAGGGGACAGAAAGATTAGAGTTAATGCCTTATTGTTTCTAGTTTCTCCGTCATATAGAAAGTAGCATACCTGCTGAGAATGTGAGGGTAGGAGGTAGCAGGAAATGACAGCAAGGAAGGTATTATAGTAGAGTCCTCAAGGTAAAGGCAAAGATTTAGAATGGGCAGTTTGGGAAATAGAAGGAGGTGACATATAGGTCATTAGCAGGCGGGCTGTAAATCTGTCTGACTTTATGACTTTGCCAAGGCTCCCAGCACTGCTATAGGGTCTGCCTAACAAGCCAAGGAGATGGTTTTTCTTGTTAACGTGTTCCAGGGTGGGATGAAGTACAGAAAAAAGGAAAGACCCAGAAAACCAATAAACTCAGAAGTTAATTTAGCTGGACAAGGTGGCGTGTACCTGTAATCCCAGCACCCTGGGAGGCTGAGGCAGGAAGATTGAATGTTCAAGTTCAAACTGGGCAATTTAGCAACTTAGTAAGACCTTGTCTCAAAATAAAAAACTTTAAAAGGGCTGGAGATGTAGCTCAGTGCATTGACGCTGGGTTCAATCCCCAGTACCCACCTCCTAAAGTCCCCCAAGCACCAGCAATCTGTCAGGCATCAGTCGGTGTATGGGGTGCTGGGTACTGAACAGGAGACAGCACAGTCTGAGCCTGTGTAAGTGATGCCTTCCAACGTGTAAGATCCTCACTGGTGCCTTGAGAGCACTGACTACTGTATTGTCATCTCAGCCATTGGAAGTTAGGGACTTCAAGAGGAGATAATTGAGCAAAGTGTCAAAGAATGAGTATACAAAATAAAAAAAAATATATATATATATACATATACATATATAAAATATTTTTTTAAAGGGGAGGAATGAAAAAAATCAGCATCAATGGAAGATTTAGTATGATTATTTCACAAATCACTCGTTGATCAGTGCAGTGGCAGGGAGGCCAGGTCACATTTTAAGGGAAGGAGTCAGAAATGTTAAACTCCCGCCAAGAGCGAAACGTTCCCGCTGTGGAACTGCCCTATTGAGAATGCCAACAGCAGCTCTGTTGAGTAATGTGTAAGAGAGCCTGTGCCAGAATCTCTATGTACCCTTAGTTTCCAGAAAAAAACCTGTGAAAGTAGACACTTTTCAGAGACAGATTTGGCCATATGGAAGTTTGGGTAACTTGCCCCAAAGCCAAGAGTGATCTCAGGCTGAGTCTCCAACCTGGCCTTCTACTTCTGCGTACACTGCTGAGATGTTGTGGAACCATTTCAGTGGCACGGGTTGTGTGGCCACAGTTTGGTTTGTAAAAACAAGTACAAAATGGCAAAAAGAAAAAATGGAAAGTTATAAAAGTATTAACTTGCTAAATTACACATTAGATTTTAAGAAGTTATGTGCTGTATACATAACAAAAGGATCACTTCTGTAGGAAGCATTAAAGAAACAAGAAATAACATGATATAAGTTATTAAAGAAAGTAAAACCACCTGGGATCCATATTGCAAATGAAAATACTGTTCCTTATAGGAGGGAATTAAGCTCTTATTTCAGCCCTGCCATGATAATCCTCCCTTGGCTTAATGACTGATAACTTCAAAAACAAAGGGTTCTCTGTGAAGCTCAAATTCCTTTTCCATTTCCAAGGTAATACTAAAGTATTTAAAATATGACTTTATGCCTTGATTTTCTTTTTGTAAAAAGAGAGTATAGTCATTCTTTTTGATCATAGTTAAAAGCAGGTTAATTCCTGGATTTGAAAACATAACAAAATCTTAGGTAGAGTTAGAAAGTCACTCATTGATGATGAAATGGTAAGCCAACAACAACAACTTTTTGAGTATTTTGAAAGTAGGTTCTTCCATGTCAGGTAAAGCTGATTATCTGTTTACTCCTGAAAGGTGATAGTCATACAGGTTTAACACAATGCAGCTTCAAGAATACTGGATGGAGGAAGAGATTAATATCTATTAAAAGGATGTGGTTTCTTTCTTGTTCTGATGTAAAAGGATTAAGATCAGCACTCTAACTCATCTGACAAATATTTGTTCATTTCTAAGCAATCACTGTTTTGAAGGCTGCTATGGAATAAGATCATGCATAAAGAACATCCCTTAGATTACATCAGTCCACATAAGAAATATAAATTCAGTCTTAAACACGAAAGTGTAGGCGTGTATGTCTCCTATTCCTGTACAGTCATTTACCCTCAAAGACCCACAGTGTAAACGTCCAACTCTGTGCTATAAACAACACTATTCAAAAACTCAACAAACTCAATAAAATAGACCAAATGCTGAAAGGTCACCATGTTTCTTCCAGGAAAAATAAGATTACTTTAGATATCTGCTGCATGACTCCAGGTTATCTCACTATGACCAAATCTATAGCAACCCACAGGCAAGCAGTTACTAAATATAGAGTTAGCAGTTAGAAACCAGAAACAGGAATTGAAAGTCTCAAGCCCCCTGGAAGCCCTATGGGCTCTGCTCTGCGATTGTTATACAGGAAACATATTTCCTGTTTTCTGAATTGGAGGGGCCAGTAAGGGAAGGGTTTGGTGAGTTAAGACCATTCACAGTACCCAAGATCTAGGGAAGGAGCACAGCGTCTTCACTAGGAGCACCCTGGACAGCAAGGCCATGCTGTCCACGTTTGGGACATCTCAGCTTCTTTCTTCCCACTCTGATTTCTGGTGGACAATGAAATTCATTATCCTTTCCTGATTTAGAGCTATCAGTGTCAGCCCTGTAGCAGAAGGTCTTCAAGTGAAAATGCCGTCTGACCTTGGGCTGAAAAGGACAGGTAAAAGAAAGTGACAGATTCCAGAGTGGTCTCAGAGGAGTCATTTTAATAGTGTCTATGGGATTTTCAGTAGACTTTTTTCCTCCAAACTTGAATGTATAAGTGAAGGCACAAAAATTATTTCTTAGATTCTTATTTAAGGTGAAATTTGGAATACTGATGAAATAGCAGATAGCACAGGTGAGTTTAAGGGGAAGGCCTCAGCCTTGTCTGAGGCTATGTGTTGTATAAAGTTTTTACACACCCAGTACACACCACCATTCTCTTTGGGTCTTTAAGAATATGAAACAAAAATCATTAAAATTGTCAAAAGTAATTATTAGTACATTTGTGCAATACATAATGACTGCGTGCCTTGTGGGGAGTTGGTACATGCACATAACGCATCATCTCGATCCTTTTTTCATCCCCTTCCCCTCTCCTCCCAGTGAAAATAATTCTCAACAGCAGCCTTCCTCATGTCTGTAGACAGTGGAAAGTGCAGTGAAAGAGACACTATTTCAAATGCCCGTTACATCTGAGAACAAAAATATGCCTTAGTGAGGACCACCATTGTTATGATTATTCAGACGGATACTTTTGATCATCCCTGGAACTTTACTTCTTGTCATCTATCACCTTGACAATTTAATGTGCTGTGAATTCCTGCCCCCAGGAATAATGCATGAGTGCCTTTCACCTCACTCTCTTTGGATTAACAAAGAGTGTGAATCTAAATGCTTTTTAAAAAATCATTTGATGCTGTGCAATGCCAGTCAGTGAATGGGGAACACTGCCTTTTATCTCGCCATTATGGATTGATATGATCTTGTTACCTATTGTTTGTTTAATAATGTATCTTTCCCCTCAAATAACAAAGGCCTGACAGAGTTTCAGGCTTTTGTCTATGCTAAACAAATGAGATTTATTATACATTGGGTCTCTGTTGTCTCTGTGTGTGAATCATTTAATATCTGTTTAAAGTCTATATTAAATATGTTTGTGGTGATAAGGGGGAAAGGTGACCTTGTGTGTCTATTCAGGACCTGCGATTTAGAGATCCCCCAGTCTTCTCATCGTGGTCAGAGGAAGGGTTCCACACCTCCACTTGAGCCTCACTGCATTCCTTTCCAGGCCCTCCCTTCCCTTCCACTCAGAACACTGGGAACCCTTGTGTCCTCCCACCCATGAGGGACCGTGGTGAGGTTTGGGCGAACATTAGAACCACATTTTAATTGTAGATTAGGAAATTTCTAGGTCAACTCTGGAGCCTTTTGTTGAATATAAACAATGTGTTGTTGTTGCTTCCCCAACTCTACTGTTTTTCTTCATAAAACTGATGTGGGGATGATGCAGGTCCTCCAAGTAATCTAAATAAGGTAAGAGAAATATTATAATTCCCAACCTCCTAGATGTCCAATGTGCCTAGTTCGTGTTCTCTAAAATCAAAGAATACTAGGAACAAGGGAAGTTAAGAATCGGACATATTTATTGAGGGAAAGAAAGCTGTATTTATTGGGGGAAAGAAAGCTTCTGTCTGAGAGACAGAAGGAGTCCTAAGTAGGTTGCCAGGGACCCCGCTTTTTAAGGGGATTTTATTGAGACAAACCAGAAGGTGAGGCAGGTAAAGGGTGGAACAAAGCAATAGTCAACCAGTAAAATAGTTGCTTGGGTAACATTGATCTAATGGGAAATTATGATGTGGGACAAAACTATGGTCAATCAATAAGATTACAAGTATAATGGTTTAGGTAATATTGATTAAGTGGGAATCAAATGGGGAGGCAAACATGGACCTTTTCTCTTCTTGGCCCCCCACCCAGGTGATTGATACCTGTTTATAATGTCAATCACTGCTACTCATCCCTGGGGGAAGTATGTGGGGGTAGTCATTTTCTCTGTCCTGAGGCCTGACCCTCAAGGAATTCACCTCCAGCCACAGCTGTCTTTTGCACTGACTTTTTCTGAGGGCCCAGCCCTGACTGCCTAGAATAAATAACTCACCTGTCTATAATAAAATCATGTGTGGTTCTTGTTGTTTATTTTATAATTCTTATTATTTTGAAATATCTAGCCTTCATATAGTAAAAAAGTTATAAAATATGAAATAAAATGCTCCCAACTGGACATATTCATACCAACTAATAGATTTAACAGAAAAAAAGTTACATTGAATATAGCAAGAAAAACTACGTATCTAATAATTAAGTTAACCAAGACCTCCTTAGAAAACTTTTAGATGTCTAATAAATTCCATATAAGGCCATTGGAATAAACAGAGAGACAGTTGGTGTTATAAAGATGCCAAGTACCCACAATTATTTTATAAATCCAAATCAGTACAATTTCAATTCAGTTTTTTTTTTTAGAAACTTTATAAACTTATCCCAAGCTTTTGTGAAGTATGCACACTTACCGTGGCAGAGGAGAATAGAATGGGTTAAGAGATAAAAAGAAAAAGGGAAGAGGGGGTGGGGACGGGGCTTACATAAAATAATGATGATGATATCCAGGCACAGAGGAGCACGGTAGGTCAGCCCTCTCCCAAGTTCCCCCCTCCCGACCCCATATCCACATATGTACACACAGTCATCACACTCAAAATTACACTGGCTACGTGAACTAATTCTTCTGCTTTCCTTTATAGAATGTAAGTGAGATGGTGTCTCCAAACTGTGTCCTTTTTTCTACTGTAAACATAGAAATCTCTGAAAATTGTTTTTACTGTATTTCACAAGTAGAAAAATCATTAGCTCTAAGATACATCATCTCTTTGTTTAAGAAACAAAAGTAGGTAGAGTAACTCCCTCTAAGTTACACGAATGTAAACTCCATAATGGCAGGCCTCATCTCTTGGCTTCATTCCTGTATCCCCTGGAATGGAAATCAGGTGCAGACATACCTAAGTGCTCAAAGGAATAGATTTTGTGGAATGAAGGAATGAGTGAGTGAAGAGGTATGAAGAACATGCTTCCACCATGCACTAACATTCAGCGAGCATTTGGTGGTGAAGTCATTTCTGAGCTATTTCTACTGTAATTTGAGAGGCCAGACAACTAAAGGAGAGGGACCCAAAAACCTGTACAGCCTGGCTAAAGGTATTTACTGTCAACTTGAGAAGACTGAAGGAACAAAAGGACAGACAGCAAATACTTGAAGGACTGCCATGAGAAAAATTCAAATGGCTTGAACTTACTCTTGTCCTGGGAGACCAATGGGAACCAATGGTGGAAGTTTTAGGAAGAAAAGTTTTGGTTCTGTCACAAACCCAACTTTCAGAAAGTCAAGACCTTTCTGAAAATGCCAGGTTAGGTTTTATGTTTCCTTTTGTTGGCGATGTTTTCCAGCAACTAACTGACAAGGTGGAGGGGTGAGGCAAGAGAGTGTGGGCAGACAGGGAGACCCCATGTGTCCTGAGAATCCTTTTTCCCTACATATAACACATACAAGAGTTCTAAGAAGCAGAGTTGAGAAGCAATAAAAATAACAAAATCCCAGCAGAAAAACAAATGTTTTCAATACCTTTAAAATGTCATGTCAGACAGCTGAGTACTTTGAAAAAAATGAAGCGATGTGAGGCAGAGGGGATTGCTCTCACCTTAAGTAGAGTGATCCAGAGCATCCTCCCAGACAAGGTAGCATTGGAGCAGAACAAAAGCATCAGAGGGCGATAGGTGGGCATCTGCAGAAGGAACATCCAGACAGATGCAAAGAGCCAGCATGCGACAGTCTAGCACATAAGGACAGAGGAAAGACAGCATGAGGGAGAGGGGCCCCTTCCTGCTTTTCTCATGGATCCACTCTCTAGGACTTGAGGCAAGTACTGGCTCACCTTGAGCACCAGCCTTCTGTTGTCCTGGAGCCTTGTGCACCCATAAGTGCCAGGTGCCTTGGATTTAAACTTGCAACTTTAGTCTGACTTCGCAGAGTTGGACAAAAAGTTTAACCCTACAGTGTCTTGAAACCTGGAGCCATATGAATTACCAAAGCAACTAACTGGACACAGGGTAGGGCCTTAACTTGTCAGGTGTACATCTCATCTCTCCTGTAGGATGCCAGGTTGCTTACATGCAAGATTCATGTTTGACTCATCTTTTTACCCACCTGTCTACCTTAGACCTGTAAGAAATGTTTGTTGAGTGAATGCATTAATATGCTTCAGCAATGCTGAGGATTTTTATTGACTGTCTTAATAATAAAACAGTAATCCTAAACGTCAGTTTAAACCTGCATCATAAAATAATGGAGGAAAGCTTTGTATAGGGGAAATTACTAAAGAGACAAGAAAAATCAGATCTTCTCTAAACAGCAGAAAAAGCAGCTGGTAATAAATGACCTTTTTTGGTAGTATGAAAAAGTTACCACTGTCCTCTGCAGAACTGGATGGGAATGCTTGGGCCTCATCCTTAGAATAATGAGCATAAATTCAATGCCACAGAGACAGGGTTTGATGTTTAAATAATAAACATGGGGGGGGATCCCTCGAGGATATATTGCAATAATATGCTAGTAAGAGAGCAACAGAGCCTGACTTGCATACTGTTATATGCTCTGATGTGTGGGACTACAGCCAAAATCTGCACAGGGAAAAAAATGTATTGCTAATTGCAAAGACATTTAAGATTAGAAACTAGAAAGTGAGCCACCTCCTTGTATCAAGTTACAAGCATTTCAGTGATTATCAGTGGAATGTATTTTATGAAACTGAGAATTTTTTGTTTTGTTTTGACCCTCTGTGGTTGTTTTACAGTACAATTTTGATTGTCATAGTGACAACCAGATTTTTTTTTCCTGATGTTTTGCTGAGAAGTATGTCTCTAGCATCACAAAGTACACCTTATAATTAATGGTCATTATTCTATAATAGTATCGACACTTGCCTTTATGCCCATGAATTAAATTTTATGAGCTGCACTAAGACTCATACAATCTTCATGTCCTTTTCTGGGAAAATAGCTTTTTCATTTCAAACCATTTTTAAATGAATGTTGAAGGTTTGATTATGTTTATTAACTCTCCTCAGTATCTGTTAGTCTTTCAAGGAATTTTTTTAAAAAATCACAATTTAGTGGTTCTTGAATAACAGTGGTATTTTCATGATACTGGGTAATTCTTATCCCTGAATATTGTAGCATTACACTAGAAATTTGTAAAATTTCTTTTACAAAACAGATTATCAGAATTGGAAGAGAATTTATAAGTGATTTAGTGAAAGTTCAATGAAGAGATCTTTTTATTCTTGTCTTTTTTTTTTAGACAGAATCTCACTATGTAGCTCAGGCTGGCCTTGAACTCAGAGTAATATTTCTGCCTCAGCTTCTTAAGTGTTGGGATAATAGGTTTGTTTCACCATATCTGGATACAGATCTCTTATAATAGCCTTAAAGCATTAATATCTAGTTTTTTCTTGAGGATATCTGGAGAGAGGAGTATCCCTGCTTTGTGAAATTTTTGCTGTGAAACTGCAAATAAATCCATACTGTTTGTTTGTTTGTTTGGTTGGTTGGGTTGGTTGGTTTGGTTTTTTGAGACTGCATTGTAGTGTAGCTCAGCCTGACCTTAGCGCATATATTTACTGAATGTTGGCTAACACCGCATTAGGTATTATGGGGAACACAGAATAATTTAAGGTTCCATCTCTGTACCAAAGGTCTTAGGGAATAGTTTCAGAAGCAAAATAATACACTTATTCATTCATTGTGTTCATTATTTATGCTATAGACACTATGCTAGGTTCAGATGATAGAAACTTTGGTCTTGATCTTGAAAATACTTAAATTATTGTGATATAAAACTTTATATATAGCCTTCTAAAACTATTTAACTGCTGCAGAGAGTATATATTTTAAAAGTACAATGAGCACAAAGAAAAAAAGAACAGTTTTTCCTGGGAAGATTAAGATGCTTGATATTCTATATAAGCATGTTTATAGGAATATAGAAATTATATTCTTGGAAAAAATTGTTATAGGATATAAAACCTTGAGATTTCTGAGGCAAAGTATAAAATTAGTAGCACTTTTCATTTCTGAGAGAAAAGCTGTTAAACATAGTGACTCTTCATCATGTAATAGCAAGTTAAAAATATTAGCTTTCCTAAGAAATTCTGAAAGTCCTGGCAGTATTGGGGCAGCTATTCTGAAGCACAGTTGGTATCTCTCTCTATTCAAAGTATATTGATTCTCAAAACCTGAGAAGGCAGATGGGACCATAACTCAATGGTAGAGTGCTTGCTTAGTGTGCATGAGGCCTTGGATTGGACCTCTAGCATGGAAAAAAACAAAAAAAACCTCAACAGAAGCTGTAAAGAGAGCATCCAAACAGACTGATCCCAAGGGACAGCCTCGAGAGTCAAACTTAGATCCTCACCCTTGTGACACTAAGGTTCACTTCTTCAGTTACCATCTCTAACTAGCCCTGTTTGTCCTAGGAGAAGTAAGGAGGAACAAGAAGAGTCTTGAGTTCTACCCTGTGAGCAAGCATCTAGCAAGCACCCTGGCTTCTGTCCTATCTACCCAACTTCTGTGGTGTTAGTGAAGGACATCTGTCCTCTTCCTTTACATAGATGGCACCACAGCCTGGCAGTTGACATCATCACTCACTGCATACGATAGCGTATTGCTCTTGAACTATTACAATAACTTTCTAAAATACCATTTTCAAAAAATTCTTTTAGAACAGATTTTTGTTTGTATGCTTTGAATAATTAAAATTCTTTATATGTGTGCTAGTCACATACTGTGGATAATTAGGGGGATTTAAGTTTCTCTTTGAACACTCAATTTCTTTTGTCCTGCTCTTTCTCACAGACTGATCAGTAAACTGTGGTGTGTCTTTTAAGTCAGGTCAGTGTAGAACTAAGATTTTAGTCCCTGAGTACGGCTTCAAAAAGATTTTCCCCTATATTATCTTAAGAGCACAGCTACAGGTAAATACTTCAAACAAGTAAAACAAACAATCTTTGTTATAAATTAAAGTGCATGTCCCTAATATTTGTCATTTTTACATCCCTGGAATTTTCCCATGCCCACAGGATTTTTTACTTTGAAATGGATGTTTTTCCATTCAAATATTTTCCATTTAAATATTAAACTTCTACAAATTAAATAGTTCAGTGGTCCACTTGGCTTATGTGAGAATGCTAAAAAGCAGAATGAGAGGATACTGTGTGAAATCTTACTTATTGTCTCATTTAAAAAATTTTTCCTCTGATTCCTTGTGTATTGCAGAGCAATTTTCTCAAAAAAAAAAAAAAAAGAAGAAGAAGGGAAAAAAAATACAGTATAAATACCACAAAGAGACAGGCTATGAAACATGTCAAGCTAGCCAAGCGTTAAAAAGATTAACAGTGGTAGCATGTACTGTCATCTTTGCCATCAGGAAAATTGGTGTGTCAGCATTTACACTGACAGGGGACTTGTACACCTAGCAAGACAGGAAGATGTAAACATGACGTTAATGTAGATGTGATGATTTTTTCTTAGAAATAAACACTGCCTCTCGAATCTGGCAGTCTCTTTGTAGCTCTCACATGAGCCAGCACTTAGCTCTGGCTTTAGAAGCTAGTAGGCTTACATCATTTGATATGAAATGAACTGTTTCATCTTTAAAGAAGGGATCTAGAAGCCAGCACTTCCAGATTGTCACTACACCTGGTTCTACGAATGTGCGCGCTGGTCATGGCTGAGGTTCGTCTCTGACAGGAGGCTGTGTTCACTCATCCGATATTGTTACCTACCTACTTCATGCCAGGAAAAGAAAACAAAACATGGTGCCTGCCTTTAAGGGGCTTACTGGTCCTTAGACTTTTACTCAGTCTGTGTAGTAATAATGTAGGAAGTTCTACCAGCCTAGTGACATTTAATCTTCCTCAAACACAGGCCTTTTCTGGTGACATATAACTCACTGCCTTAAAGTCTGGTTTTTAATTATCTATCAATGAAATCTATAGAAAATGTACTATTTTATACAATATCACTGAGAAAATTCACAAATGTAAGGACCCAGGAGATATATGAGAAATTTCTATACTTTGCTCTCAATTTTGCTATGAACCTAAAACTTGCCTTTAAAAAAAAATAAAAAAAAAAAAGACATAGAAACCCCTCCAAACCTCCACCAAAAGACTGTTAGAATTAATAACCAAACTTGGTAGCATAGCAGGATACAAAATCAACACAAAAATCAATAGCATTCCTGTACACTAGTAATAGACTCATTGAGAGAAATTAAGGAAACAATACCTTTCACAATAAAATGAAGAAAAATCAAATACTTAGGAATCAATCTAATGAAGGAAGTAAAAGACCTTTACATTGAAAACTACAGTACTTGGGCCGGGGATTTAGCTCAGTGGCACAAGTACCTGCCTGGCAAGCATGAGGTTGTGAGTTCAATCCCTGGTACCAAAAACAAACAAACAAACAAACAAACAAACAAAAAACTGCAGTACTCTGAAAAAGAAGAGGATATCCGAAAATGAAAAGACATCCCCTGTTATTGGATAGGCAGAATCAATAGACTGAAAATGCTCATACTTCCAAAACTGTTATACAAATTTAATGCAATCCCAATCAAAATACCACAGAACTAGACAGAACAATCCTAAAATTCATATGAACCAAAAGAGACCTAGAATAGCAAAAACAGTTCTGAGCAGCAAGGGCAAGCCAGGGTGCATCACAATTCCCAGTTTGCAGTTATACTACAAAGCTACCATGATAAAAACAACATGGTACTAGCAAAGAAAAAGACCTGGGGATCAATGGATCAAAATAAAAGATGCAGAGACAACTCCAAGCACACTCAGCTGGCTTATCTTTGGCAAAGAGGCCAAACACCTTCTTTCATCAGAAGAAAGATAGCCTCTTTCATAAACAGTGCTGAGAAAACTCAATTTCCATATGCCAAAGAGAACCTAGACCCATATCTCTCACCATGCACTAAACTAAAAATTGAAACTGATCAAAGACCTAACTATTAAAACAGAAATGCTTAATCTGCTGAAAAATAGAACAGGTAAAACTCTTGAAGACATAGGTGTAGGCAGATTTTTTTTTAAACAAAACCCTGATCACACAAATACTACAAAGAACAACTGGGATCATATTAAATTAAAAAGCTTTTGCACAGCAAAAGAAACCATCAACAGAGTAGAGATAACGTACAGAATGGAAAAAATGTTTACTAGCTACTCTTCAGACAAATGACTAATGTCTAGAATATATAAAGAACTCAAAAACATCAACTCCCCCCTGCATTTAAAGACCCAATCCAAAAATGAGCGTCTGAAATGAATAGACACTTCTCAGATGAAGAAGTAAAAAAAGCAAATAAATACATGAAATAATGTTCAATATAACTGGGCATTTGAGAAATGCAAATTAAAACAACACTGAGATTCCATCTCACTCCAGAAAGAATGGCTGTCATCAAGAAATCAACCAATAAAAAATGCTGGAGGGGCTGTAGGAAAAAAGGAACCCTTCTCCACTGTTGGTGGGAGTGCAGACTGATGCAAGCACTGTGGAAATCAGTGTGGAGATTCCTCTAGTGGTTGCATTTGACCCAATGGTGCCCTTTCTAGGCATATTCCCAAGAGTTAAAAGCATCATACCACAGTGATATATGCATACATATGTTTATAGCAGCATTATTTATAATAGCTAAATCTTGGAAACAGTCCATATACCCATTAACAGATGAATGGATGAAGAAAATATAGTAATTATATACTATGAAGTACTACTCTGCCATAAAAAAGAATTAACTTGAGTTGTTTTTAGGTAAATGGATGCACCTGAGATGATAATGTTAAGTGAAATAAATCAGACGTACTAGTTTAAATATTGTTTCTTATGTGTGAGAAACCTAAAGGGTAAATATGGTACATAACAGATGATAGATATTGGGAAGTAGGATGAACATATTCAAATAGGAAGGGGAACAAGAAAAGAGGAGGGAAGGAAGGGATTTTAAAAAACAATAAGGGGAAAAGTGGAAAGAAAGCTTTTGTAATTGGGAAAAGAAGAAGAGTTAAAAGAAGTGGAGTGGAATGGGAAAGAAAAGAATTAAGACATAATCATGTATAAGTACAAGTTCCCTAGATCATTATAGATGGCAAATACAGTATGTACTAATAAAAATAATTTTTTTAAAAAGGGAGAAAAGAGGAAGAAAGAATAGAAAGAAAGAAGGTAGCATGTGCACAGCAAGCAGGAAATGATGCCATGCACTTGGAGATTTGCTTTTCCCTGGTCCCTGGAGATAGGGACCTTGTTTGTCCTGGTGACAGTGATGCAGCGTGTGTGGTTCTCACGAATGTCTATTTTTGTGCCCCGGTGGTGACTGCCTCTAAATGCACAGCACTGCACTTGGAGAATAGCAAAGCTTCTGAATAAGACATTTACTAAGCTCAAAAGCGTTTGGATATTCACTCCTATAGAGTCAGCTAGCCTGCCTTTTCTGTTCCTTTTCCTTGGCATCAAAGTATTTTTGTGTTTTGTTTTTTACTTAAAGCATTTTCAGTAGTCTTGAAACAGAAACCTCCATTTCTACCACTGATGCGAATTCTACCACTGATGCGAATGAATATAATGCCTTTTAAGTATGGGTGCCTTCTTGTCCTCTAGCATCTTGTTTCTGGGAGAAAGTACTTTAGTTTGTACATGAACCAATAACGTGATGACAGGACAGTTATTTCCCTCCCCTTTTATTTCCAACTTGTTAGCCAGGAGATGTGGATCTACAAAGAAAAGAATAACAATCCATCTTTTCAGGCTTTTTCTTTCCTCTCTCACCAAATGTAAACTTTTGCTCCTGTCTCTGAAACCCGCAAGATTGTGATCTTCCAGTCCTCCAGTAACGCACTCACATGTAGGAGCTTAAAGACCTAGACGGAACCTTCCTTGATTGCCCTAAGGTCAAACTCTTATCATGGTTACTGCACATGGTGGACACACTGCCTTCTTTGTGCTTTGACTTTTCATATGGCTAATTGTCTCTCTCCAACAAGACTGAAAGTGCTTTTAGAACAATAAACACTGGTTATGCCTCTTGACTTCTATGATACTTAGCATATAGTAGATGTTCAATAAGTTTTATTTGACAGAGAATAACTTGTTCTCCGAAGAAGTCTTGGGAATAATAGGTCCTTGGGATGTGTTTCGTGTTACTTCATTCTAGGTCATCAGTGATAATAATCACTTGGTTTGTCTGTTAGACTGGAGGCAAGTCTGGATGATCAGCTTCTACGTGAACCCTTAGGTAGCAACTGTATTGAAAGCTATGGGATGAAGAAATGGTGAAGGGAGTTGGAAATCACTTTTATCTTGGCCTACCTGTCTTTTTGTGGCTCCACTCTATCTGTTTGTGTCAAAATTACCGTGACTAAATAAAATGTTGTCTTTTTAAAGAATAAGCCACTGTCAAAAAAATACTTTGGATCACAAGACAACCTGCTAGAATAAATGGTACCACCAATTTTATCACATCAGGCGATTTTCTCCTTCACTTCTTTTTTCTATGATGATATAGGCATGACTCTGATTTAAAAGTCCAAAATGAAGAATATTGGGGTAATCGTTCATAGAAAAAGAACCGTGGACTTTATTGCTGCAAATGTAGGAAATTAAGTATTCTCATGTGCTGTTGATAAAAAGTACGTAAAAGAAATTTAACCTTTTGAGGGAAGAAATAATATGGCAGTGTGAATTTTCCTTGTTTGGCACTACCCAAGCATGTTTTTCATTTTGCTGATTTGGGATAATTTTAATTTGTCCTGACAAAATTTATATTGAAACACATATGTGGCGATACAACAGCTGGTGAAGTGTTACACTTCTAAGTATTCTTCTGTTCACATGTAGCCATGATAGATAAAATATAAAAAGAGATAACAAAAATACATAGACCCGAACACCAGATAAGCATTTCTGTGGAATGCAAATGCAGCTGAATCAATTGCCGGGCTGTCATCCAAAACTAAGTGGTAACAGCCAGAAGCTCAGCTCCTGCCAGTAAAGGGAACTATAAATGCACCAAGCAAGATAAGAGCCTGCAGCCTGGTCACTCTTTGAAGCCAGTGCTCACGCTCCAAAAGGAAACTGAGAAGAATAGTGATTAAGTGGACACTGGAGCTGTGCTTCAGAAGAACCTGGCCATCCGGGGTGCTTCCCGCCCAGGAGCTCACTGAGCCTGCGCGCTGCCTCCCCACCTGGACCTGGGAGGTGCTGACACCACAGTGGAGCATCGGAATGCTGACATAAAACCCGGTGGTTCCCTGAGAGCCGCGGCTGGGTGCAGGAAACCATAAAAGCACACACGAGAAACTGTGGAAAACAACCCCCCACTCAGAATGTGTCTGCCACCCACAGCACGTGAAGAAAACTGCTAAGAAAGGCGATCATCGAAATTAGCACTTGGAATACTGGCTTCACTCGAGGTGAAACCAAGTTTTGGAACAGCTGATGATAAATGGAAAACGAATGTATTTACAGTGGTAAAAAAGATAAAGTCTTTTTAAAAAATAGGTAGATACGACTTAAGAGCAGGTAAATATAAAAATTTTGAGGTACTGGAAATAAAAGTTCCAGTGGGGGCTAGGGATGTAGCTCAGTGGTACATGCATGAGGTGCTGGATTCAGTCCCTAGCACAAAATATAAATGAATAACTAATGTTAAAATATGAACTGACAGAACAGCTGCATTATATTTAGTTATAGAAAGAAGTAATAAATTAGACACAAGTTCTGACTTTTCCCACCCAGAGCTCCGCACAAACATAAGAACTGTATAACACACATACACTGTGTGTCTACAGGAAGACAGCCTGTAACTACTTCTGTCTCGTAGGAATTGTGGAAGAATGGATGGAGCAACTTTTGAAGAAATATTTGCTAAAACTTTCCAAAATTGAAGAAAACCTAATCCTTAGCTTCAGGTATGGAACAGGATGAATCCATATACTTTCAAAATTAAAGTGAAACTATAGAAAACCTGGGACTACTGGTAAAATTTGAAAAACTACCATAGAGAAAGACTGCCCACTGGAAAAAAAAAATCACATCAATAGCAAGCTTCTCACCAGCAAAAATATAAGCCAAGAGAAAATGCTGAGGGGAGATTACTTTCAACACAGAATTTTATGACTTACCAAACTGTTTTGCAAGAATGAAAGTAATAGACATTTTCAGATCTCCAAAGCATGAGTTTCCCATCCACAGAGACCCTTATTAAGTGTAATGAAAAGGTAGAAATACTTCAAAGGGAAAATAAACACAGAAGAAGTATAGAATCCAAGATTAGTGGGCACCTGCTTTAATATATAATTAATCACAATCAACTACAGATTATTAAAAAAATTGTATTGCAAAAGAAAGCTAAAACAAACTCTGGGGACAACACAATGGTGTTGTTCCATGGATTAGCACTCTTGAAAGGGAAATGACAGGCAACCTCTTGAAGAATAGAGATACAATCTATACTTCCTTACTAAAGAGGGCAAGGGGAATGGTGAGAGATAAGAGGTGTGGAAACAGCAATGCAACAGAAGACAAAAAGGAAAATAAAGTATAAATAAAAATTTTAAATTTAGAAATAAATCCAAATATCCAAATATGAATAAGCAAATAATGCATTTGATTTAAGTTTACTCATAAAAAAGAGGTGATTAGTTTGGATTTTTAAAAATCACAAAAGTTACAAATAGAGACTCAAGTGTAATACTTAAAAGTGCCAGGAAAAAATGTGGAGCAGTGTTAATACTGGGCAGCATTTAACCTTCTCATTTTCAAGAATGCACCCTTTAAGGGGCCAGGGATTTCACTCAGCGGCACAGGCCCCTGCCTGGCACGCCCAAGTTTGTGAGTTCGATTCCCCAGTACCAAAAAAAAAAAAAAAAAGAATGCACCCTTTACCTAAACAAGGTTGTCTTTGAGTTTTAAGACATGTAACCACCACCACTGATAGGGAAGCCAAAGCATCTCAGCACATTAAGGAATCATGGTACAGCACCGACCTTTGCAGTGGACCTGCAGGCGCACCCTAACCTTTGATCTGTTCTGTGTCCTTATCTGCTTTTTCCATAGTGCCATGTAAAATTCGATAATATGTAATCTTTTGTGACTAGCACATTTTTAAATAGCAAAATTACCTACATGCACCCCATCCTGGGCATGTCTTTAAGAAATTGTGCTGCCTCTGTAGTATGTAATTTTATGGCTCAGAAAGAAGTAGATTTCCAAATGCCAATGTAATAAAATCTCCTAGACATCCTATGAAAGTGGAAACTCACTGCACATATATGAACTGCAGAAATAACACAACAGTAAAATCCCATTTGTTTACATATCATATGTATGTAAATGCACAGATAAGATCTGGAATAAGGCCCACCAGACTTACCAGGACTCACTGAACAATGGCATGTGGGTAGGGAACCCTCAACCTTCTGTGTTCAAAACAAATGTTTTAAAAGAAGAGACAAAATTTTGGTACGAAAAATAAATAAATACTTAGGTGTAACTTAACAGTGAACATACAAAAATCTCTGAAGAA